>JBBMJZ010398985.1:0-13568 GCA_037833815.1 Zingiber zerumbet
TGTAATTATGTTGTATATCCTTCTCTATATAAGTCAATAACTCCGTGGTATCTAATACACGGTTTTCTCTTAACAATTACATTACATTATTGTTATTATGGGTTAGTTGGGGCTAGGTCCAAGATGACATCCAAGTGTTTATTGGAAAGAGATTTTGAGGCCACAAATTTTTTTTTTTTTTTGATAATCTAGATGTTCGGTTGTTGTCTAACTAATCTTGGAGGTTGACTTTACCCCTTGGTTCGCCTACCGGGTAAATCCATAGCACAACTTATACACACTAAGAAACTAACCTCCAAGATATTCATCCCAATTGGAATTCAAACTCTGTTCCTCTTATTGTTCCTAGTGTGTTACCGCTGCACCCCACCCGTGGGAGTTTTGAGGCCACTATTGATTGAGAGAAATGTATCCTCTATTAAATCAAAGAAACATTCTTGATGGAGATTGAGCTTTTGAGAGATGGATGTGACAATAGCTTTAGGGATGATAGCCACAATTACAATTTGGACCTTAGGATTTACGATCATATGGTCCAAATTTTCATAAGCAATCTATATTCCAGGTAAATCTTAATTGGGTTAGGACCTTGTGATCCTACCCGATTTCAATCTCAACAACCTTGATTAAGAGAGAGGACATTTTCAAAACAATGTGGGGAGAGAGAATTGGGCAAAAGGTGGATGGTGCCAAATTAGGATTTGATTTTGACACCAACTGGTGTAGTAAAAGTTGGAAGAAGATTAATCCACCTACCTCAATCAACAAATGCCACAAAGTTGTGTGGCTCATTTAGTGTCTCTCAAGAAGAAACAATTATAGTGAATCAAAATTTAATTAATTGAAACTTAATCCAATAAGAGTGGGTTGGGATCCTATGTAAAGGTCCATCTATTACTCAATCTTAGAAGAGCAATGATATGCTCAAGGAAAAAAACTCAAGGAAAAACTCAAGGATAGACACATAAAGTCATGGCCCACCATTTCACTTTTTGTGAGGCCCATCACTTTATGTGTCTATCCTTGAGCTTTTCCTTGAGTTTTTTTCCTTGAGCATATCATTTTTCATCTTAGAAATAAGCAAATTGCCCCTCGGGCTATGGTGCAACAGCAGGATGCCCATGCAGTCTCCCAAGCACCCACGATTCGATTCCTAGTTATGGCATACTAGAGGACATTTTCCCGCCGTGGGATGATAAACCTGGGATGTTAGGTTGCTGACCGCCCGTTGCGAGCACATCCGGATTTGTCTGTGGGAAACTTCCGTAGGGTCAGCCGATCATCGATAATCCCCAGGATTAATCGGCCTGAAGGGCTGGATACTTGGTGCTAGCTAAAAAAATTAGAAATAAACTAATCTGTAAACTATGTTACTTGGACTTATGTACAAGTATTCAGCAAGTGTGTGAATCCAAGTGTTTGTCACGGTTATTTCAAAATCTTCTTTGACACACGTAATCAATAGAAATATCAACTATTCACTTATAGTTTTAGGTTCGAAGTTTGGTATTTGAGTGTTGGACCCTAGCATGGGTATAGGTAGATGAAGAGCCCAAGTAGAATCACTAAACTTATCCTAATAAAATATTAACTTCCTGAATTTGTTTTAAGTATTTCAAAATAATAACTTACAACTTTTTAAAAAGTTATAAAATTGAAAACTTCCTAATCTAAGACTCCCAATATAGAACTTTTTAATTTTCAACTGCACAAGGAATGTTCCTTATCACATGGAACAAGATCTTATACCTAAAAGACTCAATCAAGCATAACAATTTATTGCAAGCCTGGCGAAGTGTCAATCTTTTCAGCTCAGTTCTTGAATATGGTTGTCATGTGGATCAAACTTATTTTCTAATTCTAGCTTATGCAGCTCATATCACTATTAGCAATTCACTTTGACAAGGATTTCATGACCTTTTCATATTTATTTATCTACAGAATTTAACTGACCTGACAAATAACTTATTCTATAGAGTAGTTGAACCATCTGTATAATCAATCGAATTAAATGCTATCCCCTGCTTAGATATAACATTTCAATTATGATGGGTTCAAAGATGAGAAGCCTGTCTTAGACATTCAGACAAGGGTGTAGCTACTCTTATTTCATTCCAAAATATTACTGAACAATGTGCTTGTATTTGCAATAGTGCTGTCAAGTTTCATATACCTTATCTGCCTCTTATTGATTCATGTTTCTGAAAACCTTAATCAATTTTCTTATTTTCATAAGATATATTTGATTTTGGCTATATTTATTGCAAATCTCAAAGTCTACGTTATTGCTTGTGATTAACACAAATTCATGATTTACACGAATTCCCATCATGGAAGGTTATATGCCATCACATGCATTTGGTCTTTCTTTATTGTGCTGAAAATTTCAGCTCACTAATCTGCCAGTGGCATGGATTTCCATATAAATTGCTTTAGAGATTATCCAAGGGGTTTATATACCTGCATGACTTTGTTAGACTGCCATAGGTTCTTCCTCTCATTGTTAGTTTCTCACTGTTTATAATGATTCACCAGGGACGTTCAAGCTAACTTTGCAATTTACTGAAGACTACCCCAACAAACCACCTACTGTCCGATTTGTCTCCCGAATGTTCCATCCAAACAGTATGTGTACTCAATTCATCATCAGTCTTATGTCCTTGGGTTGTTAGTGCATCACATATACAAGAAAACACTTTAAAAAAAAAATCTTGTCTCTGCTCTCTTATCAGTCTATGCAGATGGAAGCATTTGCTTGGACATTTTGCAGAATCAGTGGAGTCCCATATATGATGTTGCAGCAATACTCACTTCTATACAGGCCAGTATTTTTTTTATTTTTGTTGTCATCCTTCACTAGCTGTTTTGGAAAATAGTTTATTTTGAAACCAATTAGCCATTGCCCTCTAGAACAATTTGCTGTTTTACTAAAAAAGATTGTCTTATACAAATCAGTTTCGTTATTGATGCAGTAGGTGATTTGCCTTAAACCATATAATTATTTAGTCAAGATAAGGATCATCATCCACCTTAAACCCTTAAGTGTTTTTTCTGACCGACTAGAAGAAGCTTCAGGAGAAGAAAAATGGGATAA
Source organism: Zingiber zerumbet (assembly GCA_037833815.1). Taxonomy (NCBI): domain Eukaryota; kingdom Viridiplantae; phylum Streptophyta; class Magnoliopsida; order Zingiberales; family Zingiberaceae; genus Zingiber; species Zingiber zerumbet. Next base: position 3,095 of record JBBMJZ010398985.1, read on the forward strand.
CTTGCTTCAATAATTTTCCATTTGATAACTAAGGATTTATACTGAGCTTTCTATGCAGTCACTTCTCTGTGATCCAAACCCGAACTCACCTGCGAATTCTGAGGCAGCTCGGATGTTCAGCGAAAACAAACGGGAATACAACCGGAAAGTTCGTGACATAGTGGAGCAGAGCTGGACAGCTGATTGATCATAGGAATTGGTCCTCTTTAGCAAGAAACATGTTTGTATCAAGCAACATAGGGGCGCTGGGGACAAGCGTATTCGTCTTTTTACCACAATGTTTGTATCAAGCAACTCGTTTACCATGACTTACATTCATGCTTAAGGATAGTGGCTAGAGTGTTGATATTCTGAAGCCCCTTGAGATGCTCCTTAAATATTTTTCTCATATGCAACTATTTTATAGATTGCTAAATCAAAATTGTCATGCTTTTGCTTAAGTTCTATCTTGCCTATGCAAGTTTTAGTGATAGAAGATAATTAAATCTTGACTCTCTTTTGTTTGGTATCTTAACTATGATTATTTTGTAATTAGTAATGCTGGAAATAAATAATTACAAGTTAAAAATAAAATAAATTCTCAATGTATATTCAACCGCACCAAACATACAAAAGCAAATGTTATTTTATTCATACTTTAACTATTACAAATGCAGTATTTCATAAGAGCACTAACAAGGATGTTGATTTTTTTTATTTGTATTAAACGCTAAAATATTTGGAGACTACAAGAAAAGTTTTAAAAAAATCTTGTTCTCTTTGTATCTTCGAGCAAATAAAAGATTTAAAAATAATAATAATAAAATTAGTAGTTGATAATTTTATGCGTTGCATCGAGAATATAAAAGTATTGACCTAGGTGGTACTTATTGCTCCAATAGTTTTGGAATTAATTTTCAATATCTCATTGGGCACTGCAATAGGATAAATGTCTTATTTGATTTAACCCTTTCCTTTCCAATACGGCGTAGGTAAATTACGAATAGTTATTAGTCTTTAGAATAGTGACTGATGCATGAAAAAAATATTTACCTTGACTATACCGAGATTCGAATCTCAGACTTCATGATAACAACATCTTATGCATTAGCCACTAGACTGTCTCGAGCCTTCTTAGAAAAAATGCTTTAATGCTTCACTTTTATTCCGATAGAATAAAAAATTATTCAAATAATGAAAGAATCAATTCGGTTTAGTTTCTAAATTGAAAACAAAACAGAAATATTATGATGATTTTAATGTGATAAAGATTAATCTAATATTACTTTTCCCATTTTTTCCCCTCCAAATCTAGCATAACTTTGATTTTTACACAATTTACCAAATCATTTAGATTTCATACTGATACAAAGTTAGGAAGGTTAGATTTGGTGACTCCAATTGATTCATAGTTGATGTACATTAGGAGAACTAAGTTAAAAACAAGGTTGCATAAATTTGCACCAGTTCATAAGTCGATTCTTTTCAGTTACTGGATCATTTAAATGCAATAAGTTATAATCAATCGAAACAATTTAAAGATTAAATTAATTAAATCACTAAGTTATAGGAATTTTGTCTAAACTGCTTAAATTTGTTGATATGATATAGAAACAATTTATCCAGCTCTTCCAACGTATTATATTTTCAATCTTTCAGTCACTATAGAAGAATACTTAAAACTTCCAACACTGAAATATAAACAGGTAGATAGCATTTAGTCAAAACAATGAATCTCCAACTATTATCATTTTTAAAGAACCACTGTATGTAACAATTAAAACGAACTACATTGAATCAACTCATAGTTACAGTTGATGAAAAATAAGTTAATGGAGCATTTGACAAGGATATGAGTTTATTTTGGTATTCCTTGCACGAACAACTAAAACAAACTACCTTCTAGGCATTCGTCATTTCAGTTGTTAGAGAAACGTCTGAAATAAGTTAATGAAACATTTATGAAGGGCATGAATTTAGTTTCACATTCTCCTCTCCCTCTCACCCAAAACCATTGCTTCAGTGCTTTAGTTGCTCTTCTTTGTACTTGGTTATCTCTTCCTGGTCGGATCAAAATAAAGATGCAGTGGGCATATTGACTTTCAGCTAGTGCAAAAGAGGGGCTATGTTAATGAATTCAAGCATCAGTGAACTGGTATTTGGAAAATCTCTGAACTGAAATGCCATAAATCCTGTTTCAGAGTTCAATTGGAGGATCTAATTAGTTCCTACTCGAGCATGAAGGGAATGACAATGGTAAAGAATATATTCAAGAGTAAAAGAAACTAGCATCTTCTTTCCTGCACCTTCAAATCGTTTGCTGGACTATATTCCATTTCTTGGGACTTCTGAGTTAAGCTAGAAAGGAAGATGAATAAATTTCAGGGTTTGGTACTTCAAACTAGTCAGACGTACTTGGTTATCTCCGTCCATGTCTTCCAATGGAACCACAGCAGCATTTGTTTTATGTGTGATCATCAGCTAGTCTTTGTCGACATACCATCTTTAACAGGGCTAACTGATTTGCTCAGCTTTTCCTGGGATCTGTCATTCGTACTTTCTTGAGCTGAGGTAACTACCTTAAGTGGAACTTTGATCATTTTCTTAGGATTCTCAAATTTTTCTGCAGTCCTTCCAGCTTTATCTTTTCTCGAAGGCTTCTTCTCTGAAATTGTAGTAGGACAATCTACAGGAGCAATGTTCTCTTTCATGGAGTTATTTGTTTGTTTACCACTGGTGTCCAGATCTTCATCAGGAAGAAGGGCTCGACGGCTTAATCGAAGATGACCCTTTTGGTTAATCTAGAATCCAAATATTGTCATCATAATGTCAATTCACAAAGGCAAGTCCAGATAAAATTAAGAGAATAAAAGCACCCGCCAGTTCACAATCTTTAATTGGTAGGAAATGAAAGTAATATGAGTGCACAATATTTAAAAAGGCCAATGCAGCACCAACTTGTATATATGAAGTATGATTAGTTATGCTTAATTAACAAACTTGAAGATATATCCAGATTGACTGCCTCATACCTTTTATATGAAACTTGTGTATTGTCTACAATTTTCGCATAAAGACAATATAAACATCAAGAGCACCAGGGACACTGATAAACAACTCGTATAACAAACAACCAAATTCCTCGCCCTAGATGGCAGTAGACAATTTAATCCCTTTTAAAGCAATATATGATATATAGAGAGAGAGAGGTTTGTTACCATACACACCCACCTGAGCACCTTGTGAGCACCTAGTGTTAATTTTATTTTATTTTCACGTCCTTTAGCCTAAATACTATACTCTAAAAAAAATTAACACTAGATGCTCACGGATGAGTGTGTAGGGTAACGAACCCTAAACCCTAAATACTATACCCTAAACTTTAAACCCTAAAAAAAATTAATAGTAGGTGCTCACGATGAGTGTGTAGGGTAACATTCTCCTACAAATCAACCCAACAAACAAAGTAGAAGAAATTAAATATCTGATTAAAGTATAACTACAATAGTTATTAGACAATGCAACATCATTCAGAATCATCTCTCAAACTGAAGCTTAAAAGTTTACACTATACCTACATGAAGCTGATAATTTTGATCAAACCACTAAACTAAGTGACAGCATAATAGCTTTTATTCAAGTTCCTCATTTGTTACGAAGAATTCTGATCCATGTTATACGAGGATGGATCTGGTATATTAGGTATATTACCTAGTTTACAAATCATATATTTGTGCATGTGTAGGGAAAACAGAATTTTATAAACAGCAAAGATGTTAAGTATCAGAAGGTTATTGGTCTGTACATTTAAAATTGTTAATATTGAGGTTAATGGAGTGTAGCTTTCTTCTTGATGCAGTTTAAACTGTATTACAAAAGGATTAACTGAAACAGGCTAAGGAAAAACTAAAAATCTTAGCTTAAGGCTAAGCTAAGAGGGAAGCACAGGAAATGCATCTAGTAAACGTGGATAGTCAACCAACCTCAATAAGTTTCACATCAATGCGGTCTCCCACTTTTACAACCTGAAATAAGGTACAAAACAAATGAGATTGATCAATTCAATGGACATGATGCGTGCAAGTATGATAAACAAGAAGAAATATTGTTCTTACATCTTCAGCATTGGCCAACCAACTAGAACTAAGTTCACTGATATGACATAGGCCCTATAGTAAACGAAGAAGGCAGCAAATATTAAATAATAGAATGGCGAGCAGTTTAGAGCAGAAGTAACAACACAAAGGTAGCCATGCACATCTTCACAAAGAATCATAATAGACAACATAGATGTAAAGAACTTCTCATAGCAGCATTTAAGAGACTACAATACATTTACTAACCATATGTTGGGACTAATAAGAGTATCCATTAATATATTTTTGGTATCAATAGTAAGAAAAATTATCATGAAAAAACCATTATATTGATTCTATTGGTAAGCATTGAACAATGCATCAAATCAAGGCCAACAACCTCTCTTCCTGGTGCAATTTCTACAAAGGCTCCATAAGGTGCTATCGATTTGATTTCACAATTCCTGTGTTCAATTAGAAGACAATGTGTCAGTTTCTGAAAAAAAAATATATTGGAACAATATCATGAGACAAAACATCAGTTCCCTTCATCCACTAATTGCAGCCATAATTGAAATACCTAACTCTATACAATTAATATCTTCAATCTTTGAAATGTCAAATTCATATCAAGAAATTTTATTAGCACATAAAACTTCCTAGGTAATCTTCATGTTAGATACTTGTCTAAACAGACCTATACGTAATCACAGGATTGTAAAGTTATAAATACTTAGGGCAAGAAAACCATAATAATATTCTCACTCCAACGTGGTAGGTATCAGAGTCATTTCTTCTTTCATCTAATGCAGCCTGTAATCCTTGTGGTGACCTAGGTGTATGCCTACTCATGTGATGTTGCTTACAGCACTTCTAAGTTCTAACAACTGCCCACATCCTCATGCAAATGACAAAACCCTCATATTGGTACTTGTTACATGGCACTGCTCACTTGCACCCTCTCAAGAGAATATATTGCACAAGTTGGATTCTCTATAGTGCCACCTTAGTCACTTGAAGTAATCGTGCAATGCCAATCCACCCAAGTGCTGACTCAACTGCCCACTCCTCTGTGATCCAACCATGTGTTGCTCCTTTGTGTGCTATCCAACATCGTGCTATGCCTCCTCTTGCATATCCTGCATGACAAAAAGAGCCCTTTTGGCAACAAAGAGCAAAACCTTGGGTTCTATCCTTGTAAGGAAGAAGTGAGCAAAACCTCTTGTTCTCCTTGTTGGAAACTAGGATTCATTGAGAGCTTCTCCCTTGATTTTGGGTAGGTAAACCCAACAAGAGGTAGGTAAGCTTCCTCCCCTTCTTCTTTGCTTTTGTTATAACTCATTTTTTACATCTTTCTCTTTTCTTAGATGAGTCCAGTTTGAGACAATCTTTTTGTGCTTGTACTGTGTCATGCAGACACAAGTATAGGAGGGGTATAATTAACATAGTCCTAATTGGTCTTGGTAAACAATGAATGACCACACAACCCAATAACGATCCCTTTTGAAAAACGATGGTTTAAAGTACCCATATCTATCTTCCAAGTACTCTACCAGTAAGATCTTACCTGTAAATATCACCAACAGTTGGAACCATTGTCAAATTGGCTATGATAGCTTTTGATTTCTCTAAGCTGGACAGGTCCTTTGCAGTAATTTTAATCTGAGAGATGAAGTTATTCCATGTGAATGTCAGATGTGGAATGAGTACCTAAAAACAGTTCAAACAATGCTTACTAGGCCATTTTCTTCTGTATCAATAGAATCTACACCAGTATCCTCAATGATGCTTTTAACCTTTTTTCCACCAGTGCCAATGATTATATTGAGTTTGTCAGGTTTAACCTGAAACAAAGTTGATGAGCCTTTGACAGAGAAGGCACTGCAACAGTATAAAATAAAAAATATTATCAAAGAGAACAAGGAAACTCAATTGATTACCTTCATAATATGAATAATTGGAGCATATTTCGAAAGCTTCCTTGATGGTTGGGGGGAGCTCTTCATCATTTCATCTGAAAATAAAATCTTGATTTACTGGTTTCTTTTGATACGATATACAAAAAAATTATGCGAGAATGAAAAGGCAAGTCCTACTGCACTTGCATCTTTAGTATATGTTATTGGAATCCACCTTGGTTGTTTATGGCATTGAACAACTGGATAAGAGTTCCCTAGGTCAAGTTCGACCGCTTACAATTTAACATATTATGGGTAAAATTTTATTTCATACCCCATAGCCAGCACCACTTTTTCCTTGATTTGTATAAATATTCATTTCTTTCCTTGATTTCTTTATCTCCATGTTTCACACATCTAAAGTTATTAAATCTCTAAAACCTTTACCTAACTTTGGCAGTCCGGCAATATTCTTCACCACTTCTTAGTTCTCAGGTTGCATAACAGTTATCCATTGAATGTCCATTGAACTTAATTCTTGCAACCTTTTTACCTCAATTTTCATTACTTAAAATTTTCAAGCGAATTTATACAACTTCACCCTATCAGCAACTCTCTATATGCTACGCCAAGAATTGATTATCATATTCATTATTTTATTATCGATCTTTTCATTCCAGATTTCTTCTTTATTCATTCCACCTTGGACATTATTTTTAAAATATCATCATCTTGTAAAACATTTTGTTTGGTTTTCACATTTTGCAAGACTATGGAGGCATAACATGCATCTAGCATACCCAAAACAGTTGAGACTAACGCTTACTGTTATAGTGTTGATTAGTTAAGCATACCCAAAGTATGACTTTGCAGCACATATTGTTTTGCTCACTTCTTCCTTACAAGGAAGCATATCATGCTATGCTTAACTATATCCATATTGTGGGTATGCTTCCTTACAAGGATAGAACCCAAAGTATGACTTTGCCTCCTCTTGCATATCGTGCTATGCTTAACTATATCCATATTGTTTATAGGTGTTGATTAGTTAAGCATACCCAAAGTTAGTCTTAAAAGTAATTGAATCTGAAATCATATTACGTGCTCTGTTTCTTCCCCAAATTCAAAGCCTCAGTGTGTAATATTTTCCTATGCTATCCCAGAATGACTGCTTGAGTGTAGGTTTATAGTCATAAGTATATTATGAATAATATCACTAAGATTTGTCAAAATTCATATTGATTTAATGACCCGGTCTTAATTAAGGGGCACAAAGTACACTAATTTTCCGATTATCTTGACTTTTACAACTTCATTCTTAATATTTATTTATGATCATACCTACTCATTTTTTATGTTAGGTATACCAAATTCTAAACATATATTGCCTATTTTCTAGTCTCTTCTCTGACCTATTTCATATTTCCCTGAAGTATATTAGGTTTATTTGTTTCCTAATCATGCATTTACTTGCACTGGCCAACAAAGGACAATCTTAGGTGAATGCACTGTGTCGCATGTGACTGATGGCATAGCCCTAAAACAAATCCGATTAACACCAATGCTCACAAACTCTAGATACACTTTATGTTGGTAGTCTAGCTGTCAGTGTGTAACATAATTCTTAACTTTTTTCAATCTTAAGTTAGAACTGGATTGACAGTTTTCTATTGCATTGTAACATCTAGTAAATAAACATATTGGATATGGTTGATTTTGGATAAATATTCTAGAATGGTCCATAATCAGACATAGTAATAATGTGGTAGCCTCTGAGAAAGCTAGTTGAGCTCACTTAAAATGCTTTTGTTCCCCCTACGTACTACCAATAACTTGAGGAACATTACAATGTGTTCTTGAATAGAGTAGAAACTAGTGGAAGCCTTGAGACTACATGGCATAGATATAGTCTGCATTAGCCAATAGTAATATGGGCATTTAGAGATGTAGGGAATCATTTGTAACAAAATTTATGCAATAAAGTTACCATAATAGCATGCCACTGCGGACAATGTAGCTCACCTAGAACATGTTTACGCCCATTTCTTGCTTGAATAAGTGCTTTCTGCATTACTGGCAAAGTGATCCCTTCAACCTATAAAAGTGCAGGAAGCCATTGAAAACCTAAACACCCTCCACATGCATATTGAGTTCATACAGATGACTTGATGCAAACATAATAGGTGTGGATGACATGAAAAAAAAAACTTATATGGTTCTCAGAGCAATCGACAACCTTGATATCCATCTGAAATGCAGTAATACCATTCTCATCACCAGCAACCTGAAAAGTTCAATAACTAAGAATGAAGTTGTCATGGAGATATATTAGTACTGAATATAAAAAAGCATACAAATTCAAAAGTGAATAATGTTATTTAAAGAAGAAAATAGTAACCAGGTACCTTAAAATCCATATCTCCAGAAGCATCCTCAGATCCAGTAATATCAGAGAGAATAAGTGGGGTCCCATCTCCTCCAAATTCTTTAGTATCCATGACCATACCCATTGCAATACCAGCAACAGAAGACTTAATAGGAACTCCTGCATCTAAAAGTGCTAAGCAACCACCGCAGACTGATGCCATACTGGAATTGATCGAGAGAAAAAAAGTAAAAAAAACAGGACTTCACTACAGTCATCACTTCAAATATAAACATAAATACACAGACACACACTTGTAAGCTACTTGTCAAAGGGTTAACTGCTTGTGAGAAGAGAGAGAGAGAGAGATTTAAGCACATCATACAGGAAATGAATTTGCTAATGAAAGATTACCTTGATGACCCATTACTTTCAGTTATGGTACTCTCAACTCGAATAGTGTAAGGAAAATCCTCTTCAGAAGGCAAAACAGGCTCAATTGCCCTTTCAGCAAGCATTCCATGACCAACCTCCCTCCTACTGGGAGCTCCTAAGCGCCCAACTTCACCAACACATGATGGTGGAAATGAGTACTGAAACAAAGTTTCGCAGATATAATACAACATTACAAGGGATCAGATCTGACATACTGAATCTTGTTAGCCTCAACTTGCAAATCCTAATTGACGGTTAGATTCAATCAAACATGGAGAAAGAGAACAAACATCAACTCCTGTTTTAGATAAATGCACTTAGATATACTACTGTTTTCGTGATCAACTAGATTAAGCGCCCTTCAAGATTATGATTCAAGTTTCACAGTGAGACACCTGGTACAACTGAACCTAGGATTATAACAAGGAAATCTCAATTGTTAGATTAGGATTCTTAACTGGATACGTGCAACACTGGCAAGAAAGCAACATTATGGAAGTTTTATCAAGCTGTTGTTTTGACCAACGTTAAATGTCCTAAACTGGTTTCTTCCGGTGTCTTAATTTTTTTGATATGAGAAATTGTACTCAGAATGGGGCAAATGGAATAGCATCTTGTTATTTGTCCATGAATCACAGACCATTGTGTTTGTTTTCATACTCTGCCATTCAAGATACGAAAACTATGTGGAGCATTTTGAAAAAGCAAATAAAATTTTGGTGGTGAAATGAAATTTCCTTATAAATTATTAAATTACAGACAAATTGCATATTAGTAAAGTCATCATATACAAGTCTATATTAACTTATAAAGAAACAAGCTAATGAAAAAAGTTATCTATTTAACATGAATGTGACAACTCAAGAAAAAAAGTTGCACAGTTATTAAAATTGGAAGTTCAGAGTTCAGATTATCCTTGTTAAAAGCTTTGAAGTTGAGTCACTGCTAATAATTACCCTAAACCTTGTTTGGTTTAGGTAATGAGCGTCCCCGAGTCATGATGCATGTCTAACACATCAACAAATGGAGCATGCAACTGGAATGGGAAACCTCGAAAAAGTGGGGGTTTTCTTAATTCTGTGGTTAACGAAATTTTCTTTCCAAAATTATCCTCCGATATTTACCCTTTGGGATTAACAATTTATTGAATGACAATCCACCCATACTTATACCCAACCTTGCCAACTCACGATCGCATAGCCCAACTCGTGAAACCCTAGCAGAGGCATTCGAAGTCGTCCGTGAAACTCTAGCAGCATTCGAAGGCACCCCCACTCCGCAAAGAACCCTAGAAGCATTACACTTGCAAAGGCGTCCCACTAGCGAAGGCACAGCTTTCCTGACTCACGATCACAAAGAACCCTAGCGGCATTCTTCACAGGTATTTATTTGATTAACAGCAAGATTGTTTAGATTTTAGGTGAGTGCATAACTCTGTCTTTGTCATCTCTTGTTTTCCTTTACAGAAACAACAGATCTATTTCCTTAGGAATTGTTTAAATTAATTAAATAAAATAAATAAATATTAAAAAAAGAAAAAAAAACGGGGTTCGCGAGATCGCCCGCGATGATTGTGGGCGATCCCGTGGGCAGCGTCCGGCAGCGGCGGAAAGGTCGCCGGAAGCGTCCGGCAGGGTTGTCGGACGCTTTCGGCAACGCCTTCGGCGCCGCAGAAGGCGTCGCGCACGACGCCTTCAGTGCCAAAGGTGTCGCGGGACGCC
>JBBMJZ010398992.1:0-13567 GCA_037833815.1 Zingiber zerumbet
GATACGATAATCACTTCGCATTTGCTTTGACTGTTTGTGCAAAATTGATTGGATGTGCTCATCTTGATTCATCAAAGCTTCACAATTCATTCGAGCTTTATGATGTTCACTATCATGTTGGCCAACATGAATATTTAATCTATCTTTACCCTTCCAATTTGTGAATCCTTCGCTAACAAAAGTCTCTCCTCCTGCTTGTTTTCCCTTAGTTGTCTTGAAGAGATAACAATACAAACAATACGCCGCATCTTTTTCTATACTATATTCCAACCAATCACCAAATTCCTTAAACCATGAAGGATTAAACCGTCTAAATTGGCTTACTCTAAATTTTCATTTTGGGAATTCATAACCTGAAGGTTGACATGGGCCTTTTTGCAAATATATCCTTCGAACTTGATCCCTAATGTTAGCATTATAAGAACAAATTGGAATCCTTAGTCCAGGATCTGCTGGTAATTGTGAAAAATCAAATTCTCCAACTGTAACATCTCTAATATTTTGTTCTTCTGGTTCTGGAGCTTTTCTTTTAAAAAATCTATCCATTGTAGACATAGCGATTTTCTAATATAAATAAATAAAAAAATGAATTAACAATCCAAACTTAAACAAAATCCTAAAACCACCTAATATCAAAGATAAAATCCATGCTTATTGCTTAATTGCATAATCAAAGTTTAAGTAACTAAGCAAAGACAATTGAGTAAACATCAATATATAAAAATGAATAAACAAATAGATTTCTACCAAGCAGTGACGCGGTCACACCAAGGCAGCGATGGTCGTTGAGTGCAGGACCGAATTGGTTGCACTCGTACACTACCGCGTGCAGGCGTTGCAATCTTTGAACTATTTTATTCTATCAGAATAATTGATACAGGATTAGCATACATAGTTGATCCAAGATTGTTATAAAAACACTCATAAGAATAACATTACCCTCTGTTCTGGATTATTTAATGACTAATGAGGTTGTCATTGAATTCAAAGTAGGGGATGCAATACTTGACTGTGGACGCTTCCACTGTTCCACATATCATATATCCATTTTTTTTCTTTACCCATATATTGTATATGAATAATTATTGCAAAAGAAAAATAATTTTCTCTCATAGTTGACTATCACATTAGTAGTTATTAATTTTGAAAGCATATGGTAGAAAATAAAATAATATACAGATAACTTTTTGGGAAGAGGAAAAAAAATATTTAGGATTAAGGGTTACCTTGGGGCTTGGGCTTCCTAGTTTGCTATGGAACTCGGCGGCAGGAGAGGAAGATGAAGTCGAAGAGGAGGCACCGAGGCGGCGAGGGAGAACTGACCACCAAGGATGGGTATTTGAAATATTTCGGCTGTTCAGCGTGAGCTACAAGTCTACGACGACTTGCGCCGGAGGCGTTTGTGAGGTTGCTGTAGGCGTGTAGCCGACGGCCCGACGGCGTGGTCGCACACGATGTTCCTCTGGCTCTGGCGTTTGCAGATTCGGCGTGGTCGTGACTCGCGTGGACGCTGGTCGTTCGTCGCGAGCTTGTTGTGGAGAGGAGAAAGAGCGATTTCTTTAGTTAGGGCTGACTTAGGGAAAAAAAATCTTAATAATAATATTTTTTTTGGTCTGGGCCCAGTGTAAGCTCCGCCCGTGTTTATATGGTTCCTTCTTTTTCTATTAAGTTTCACAATAATAACTACTTTTGAAATTATAATTTCATCTTTTTACTTTGTGTTTATGATTTATCTTGTTGATGATATTTTATCCTCACTAAAAAGATGATCCATCTTCATCTTAGTTTATTTGTATTTATTTTTCAATGACAATGGCAGTTAGTGAATGACAGTTATAAAGTATTTTTTTTTTTCAATCACAACGGCAGTTAGTGAATGACAGTTATAAAAATAACCGGGTATATAAAATGACAGTTGAGAATGACATAAGTACTGGATATAAAATGACAGTTATGAAATGACAGTTGAGGATGACATATCTCCACTCCGGTGTTCCTGCCTTCTCTTACTCACGAATTAAATCGAGTCCGCCGTTTATTTATTATTTTTTGAAAGAAAAAAACATGGTGTGAAGGGTAAGCACAAGCATATTATTGATGATGAGATTGCCTAGCTTAAGATACGATCGATACTGGTCTATAAGTATGAAAACACACCTGTCTTCAAACATGTTGCTAATGTAAATCCCGACAACTGCCAGAAATATTGCCACTTGACCAGTCGACCATCCAAAGTAATTACCACCAAGGACACTAGATTCTGACAGTAATATCTCCATTGCATATTTAAGCATGAAATATATCAGCAGCTGGACCTGTAACACAGTTGGAATTGGCAATTGCGCAATCTTGACTAATGATATGTCAAAGCATAATGGTTTACATTCAAACAAAAAGGAACAACCTTAATTATGATTGCAAGCCAAAAGAATAATCCAGTCTATGATTTTTTGAATGATTAACTTTCCAAGACACCCAATTCCCTGAGTGACAGATGTACGAACAAAGCATTCAGTTCCAGACTGCCTAAATTTATGAACCAATCTTAACAACTACAAAATTTGTCAAATTCTTGTTCTTTAAAATTATTGAATTCAATGGGTGGAAAATATAGAGAGTTTCTATAAGCACTGTAATAATACTAGATTATAAAATATCGGCTATTTTATTTTAATTAAAATTATATAGAATATTATTATATTAGAATATTTTTTATCAATTTAATTAAAATTATTTCAGTTAATTAAAATTATTTAAATTTGGTCGAAATCAATATAGTATTTTAGCCATAATAAACAATTGAGAACAAATGAGAACAAATGAAAGAGAGGGGGAGAGGGGTTTATTCTCTAGGAGTGGAAAAAGAGAGAGGGAGTGGAGAGAGAGAGGAGGGAGAGACGATTAAAATTGTAAGACCAAATAAATTAGTGATCAAAGTAAAGTATGGTATGTAGTTTGATAAAAATTTGGTTGTGCTAATTACCATTTTTTCAATGACAGTTATTCGAATGACAGTTATAAAATAACTGGTATAGAAGGACAGTTATAAAAAAACTGGTATAAAATGACAGTTGAGAATGATATAACTGGGTATAAAATGACAGTTAGGAAATGACAGTTCAGGATGAGATATCCTCCGGTGGGTCCTGCCTACTCTTACCCACGAATTGAATCGAGTCCGCCGTTTATTTATTTATTTATTTATTTTCCCTGATATCAAGTCCGACCCTTCAATGCGAGCCTTGTCTTACTTTGCTATAAATAAAGGGGTCGCCCGCCTTACTCGATTCATTCAGTATCACTGATCATCATCCATTTCATCCGATCACATTCATGGACGGAATCGAGCTTCCTGCTATTCCAGTCCCCGGACGGCTCAGTCTCCCTGGGAAATTCCTCAGTTTCTTAGTCGCCATTAGGTACTACTCCTTGCTCATCATCCACGCCGTCGACCAGGTGCAGGCGTCGCCGCCGGTCATATCCTCCCCCTCCTTCACGGTGGAGCATGAACAACTGTTGGCGTACTACTTGGCGTGGACGCTGAGCTTCCTCACCATGCTGCTGCCGCCGCCATTGACCGTCAATTCTCCGCGCCTCTTGCGGTTGGAAGCACGGGTGATGAACTCTCTGTTTCCGGTGCTCAATCCGATCAGACTCATGGACTGGCTCCGCTTCAGTCCACAGTCTGCCAGTTTCCTCAGCTTCTTAATTACCGTCAGGGACTCCATCCTCATCATCCACGCAGTCGACCAGGTGCAGGCGTCACCGCCGGCCATGTCCTCCTCCTCCTTCACGGTGGAGCATGAACAACTATTGGCGTGCTACCTGGTGTGGACGCTGGGCTTTCTCACCATGCTGCTGCTGCCGCCGACATTGCTTGGCAATTCTCCACGCCTGATGCAGTTGGCATCACTGTCGATGAACTCTCTGTTTGGGCTATTCGTCGACGAGCAAGCCTAACTGCGCACCATCAGATCGATCGCGCATTCCGCTTCTGTTTCCACTATGATTAAATAATTCCTTCTGCTGAAGGTTAAATTATGTTCATGTTCATGGTCGTCGTGTGGGTTTTTAGCTGTACGGTTTCTGTCATTTGCGTGTAATATATATGTTTGATTTCTGAATCATGAAAATTAAGGGTGTGGATCTAAATCGAGATAGAAATCTCTAATATGCACTGGAATTGATGATGAATTATTAATTTTTCAACTTTAATCGTGATTTGGTTCAATCGATCAAAAGGAATCAAGTGTATTTTAGTGTCGCTGCTTCTACGATCTTCATCCTTATTCTTCTCTGCTTTCTTCTATTGTCTTCCACTCTTTTCCTCATCCTTGTTCTTCCTACCACCGCGTCCGCGATCGAAAAAAGCACAACATCCTCAGAATTTACATAAATAAATAAATAAATTGAAATTTTATGTTAATACAACTAAAACTTACACTTCCAAAATAAGAATTACACATCTAAAAAGAACCATACACAATAATGAGACATGGCGATTGAAACATAACTTACACTTTTCACCCCCTACAATTTAAATAAATCGATCAAAAGTTCGACAAACTATACATAATCCGCACAGTGAACAAAGAGAGAAAGATCGCAAGCGACGACAATGCTCATCAATACATGGAGTTGTAGGTGAGGAGAGTAGCGGCAATGGAGCCTACACAGATTAGTAGAGAAGGGAGCAAGGTGACGTTTAGGAGCAGGCTTTCGCCTAGGTAGCCTGCGAGTGTGATCGTGCCATCGGCTACGACTCGAGCCAGAGTCCCTGCTTCCGTCGATAGCAGACCGCCATTGTAAGTCCCCCGTGCAAGGCGGGATGACATTACTTGAGAAAGGAGGGCTAAATTCACACCTGAAAAACTTGCATTTTGTTATGTGAAATTTGAAACAAACCACAGTTCATTTTGACCTACTGCTAATGAACCTCAAGAAGCAAACAATAGAAGAAATTCAAGTAATTCAACCTCAAGAATAACAAAACACCATAGAACTTCAAGAACTTGAGCATACTTTTTAAGTGGTTCGGTAAGCAAAATTAATTACCTTCGAGAACTTCAGCAGCCACAAATGTGATCAATGCCGAGCCGACATATTGTGGCACTGCATATGTACTAGTGACTTTGAAGCTTAGTAGTATTCCCAATAGCACCAATATTTCAGATCCTAACAAGATTTGCCTGCATAAAGAAGAAAAAGGCGAAACAAATTTTTTCGAGATCAGGAGACATTTTTGTGGCAGCCTCAGTTAAGAGCGGCACTACAAAATATACTAAGCTGTTAAACTATCTTCGACATGTCAATTGGTGCGAAGGGTGCATGATCTGTAACAAAACACACCTTTCTTCAAACATGTTGCTGATGTAAGTCCCGACGATAGCGTTAATGGGAAGAACTGTAAGTCCCAGGACTGCCAAAAATATCGCCACTTGACCAGTCGACCATCCAAAGTAATAACCACTAACGACACTAGATTCTGACAGCAATATCTCCATTGAATATTTGAGCATGAAATATATCAGCAGCTGGACCTGTAACACAGTTGCTTCACTAAATTGGACAACTTGGCCAACCATAGCACTTCACAAAAAAAACGAAACTCCAGAACCAAACAAGAGAAACAATACTCCAGTCTATGATTCTTTGAATGTTGAATGTACGAAAAAAACATTCGATTCATCCTTGAGCAGACTGCATAATTTTTGAACCAACCATAATAACTACAAGTCTACAGCACATGTCAAATTCTCTCCTGATCTTCAAACTTATTGAATTGAATGGATTTTCCTGCCTTATCCAACAATTCTGCTTCTTGGTATAGTTAAAAAAATACCCTAAATAAGAATGGGCGACACTTTCAAGAATTTTCTTTAACATTGATTAGAATGATGAAATCTTTACCTTTACTGATGGCGTAAGCAATCTATAGGCTGAAGCAATTGAAGTAGCTGGCTTGTGAGATTCTTCCGGCCCTTCTTCACTACCATTGCACTCTTCATCTTCATCATCATTTTGCTTCTGCTCCGAACCGTTTAACAAAGGTTGCACAAGTCCACTTTCTAATGCCAATTAAGATAACCTTAGTATCTTAATTAAGGGATAGTCAATTGAGGGTAACTGGATTTATCATTTGTTCTGGGAAATTAAGATAACCTTAGTATATAACATACCAGCATCATCAGTATCGCGAACTGGCTCCTTGAATGAGATCCACAACCAAATCAAGTATGCAAACCAAGCAAATGCCATAACCCACCCAGGTAAAGTATCTTGATTAACTGTTAACCAATATAACTTGAAATTCGTTTGAAGGAAACCAGCAAGAGCAGGACCACATGCCATTCCAAGAGCACTAGCACTAACAAAGCCTGCAGAAGCTTTCATGCGGATTTCATTTGGAACACAGTCACTGATGTATCGCCGGTTAACAGCCCTTGCAGACCCCATCCTGTATTCGAATACATTAGAAATATAAAAAAAATGCAGCAACCAGAGTGTAAACTAAGCAAAATTCTTAGCTTTTGGTGTAATCTTGTCCGGAATTCTATCGGTATGACCGCTGAATTCAAACAGATATTCTTCTCAAGTCCATATTTATTTCCAAAAAATGCAGAGAGAAAAAGGAAATAGGAGAAGAGATAGACAGTAGGTGATTGCTGAACATGGTTCAGCTCAAAGCCAAGGGAGAGAATTCTAATTATCTTGTCCTCGAGCTTACATCTGAAGATCATGCCAAATTGGTTGAGCACCATGTTTAGATGTGCATCCCAAGTCTATTTATTTAAATGTATGAAATTTAGATAAGGTAAAATATGATCGCTAAAAAAAACTAGAATTTCACAAATCTTCCAATTCCATTTCTAATTCACTGATGAGGAGAAGTTACACATTGCTCGATGCTTCACGTAATTAGATTCTATAGTTTGGAGAGTTATGAATCTAATAGTATGGAAGGTATAAGAGGCAGAGGGCAAAGAAAATATAGTCAATAATTGTGGCATGACTTTGTTAAATGATAACAGAAAACTAATCGCAAATCTTCAAATGGTAATTACTAATTACAGGATCCACAGAATAATCACAAAAGTGAAATGAAACAAACAGTTTGACTTACCCACACAGAAGGCGACCTATGAGAAGAATTGTCAAGGAATTGAGATCATAGGCCAACGCATAGAGGGTATTGCCCAAAAAGAGTACGATGCTGCTAAATACCAGAGGCCTGAAGTATGACTTGTTAGACCATGCACTAAAATAAACTGAAGAGAACACTTGTGCTACGGCCATAGAGCCAATAATGATCCCACAAACTGTTGCAGCAGCTCCAAGGCTCATCGAATAGTCATGAGCAGTTGGCACAATGATATAAGTGTTCACCATATAAAGAAAAGTATTGACCAAGTTCGAAAGAAGCGATACAAAATGATATCTTCTCTCATCAACTTGTTCCTCTCCTTCATGAATAAGTGCATGTTGCCCTAAAAACTTTAGGAAATTTGTAGAGTGAGTTAACTTGTCAACTGATTCTTGTATTAAGTAAATGACTGGGTCCTGCACCTGATGCCAATAAATAATTAAACATAACTAACAAGGTCTTGAAATATCAAATATTGCTCATGATAAAATATATATATGGCATTGATACTCATCATCGTACCACCATAGCTGTAGAGGGCTGATCATAAAGGGATGGGTAGCTTCCTTGGCGTTCTTGAATCTCAGCAAGATTGCGAGACAAGGCTCCTACAACAGCTGCTATTCCCTAGTTATTCAGAGTATATTTCCTTTTAACAGTAAATACTACAAGCAGAAGGAAGATGACAAGAACAGAAAGGGATGATTCCATGAACAGTTGAGAAAAAAGAGGGATGCATTACCACATGCTTGAAAACTTGTTGTAGCTGAGAATAAGGATGATTTGATCTAGTACTTATGTAATAATCAGTGAATTTGTAGCCAAAACGTTTATCGAATTTCTTCAGAATTTTACGAATCCCAGTAGCATTCATATCTACAAATCTGAGAAGCTTCAAAAGATCATGTTCAACTTCTATATATGTTTCTCGTAGTTTAGATATCCTAGATATAACTGGCTGCTCAAGAAGCACTCTTCGCTCCTCTCCCAATTCTTGAATCCTGTGTGCAATAATTCCTTGTTGCTCCAGGAAGAAGAGAACAGTCTTCTCAATCTAGAGAAATAAAGAAGGAATCTAATACATCGATCAAGATCGTACACAAGATGTTCTTACATAGCAGATAGCAATAATAATAGGAAACAATTTTCTAAAATAAACAAACCGGGAAGAGGTTCCTATTCCCAAACACAGTTCCATTAGAAAGAAAAGTTCTATTTCCTTCAAAGAAAAGTTCACAATTAACTACAATAATTGATTTGAATCTTATCTTTATCATATGATGTTTGGTAGATCTTACTGGACATCAGATGATGGCTAATTTTTAAGAATCTTAACCAAATCTGTCACCAACCAAATCATTGAACAATGCTGGGTGTCATTTGTACCAAAGACACACTGCCGATTAATTTGAGCACTTAGCAACCGTATTTAAAGAACTTGCTCGGTAGTGTGCATAAGGAAAATCAACTTCAACAAATTCAACAAAATTTGTTGATCGCAAAATTAAACAGGAGTACATCGTAAGTTGAACTTGATCCTTAGGCATCCATAAGATCTAAGCCTTTAATTTCAGCCCACATTAAACTTTAAGTTCTAGCTATTATAGGCTGAACACAAATTCAAAGTAATCTTGTCCAAAATAAGCTAAAATAAAGAGAAAATCTGATGAAATCCATACTTGGTCATCTAGCGTCCTTGAAAATTCTTTCAGAACATGACAACGTTCTTTTCCTCCTTGTTCCATTTGTTGTACATATTGCTTGACTTTCTTCTTCATCAATTTGTAGTTGATATAATACCTGGAATAGTAGTGAATGTAAATTGCCAGTACAAACCTCTAATGAAAAAAAAAAATGTATAGTCAATGTAAACATCAACCTATTCGCTTAGCAATATGATACAATGTTAGAAGATCTAGCTAATATGAAAAACACGGCATAAACTGTTAGTTATTAACTAGGTATATTGATGAAAGTGAGACCTAAATATTTCAAGTCTACTATTAGATCTTATCCCAACTGGAATAGTAATTTTGAAAAAGCTATGATTCTGTCAACAGCAAAGGCTAACACTAGCAAGCTGGTAGGATGTGCATAATCCAATAATTCAGAATATCTAGCTCCTGATATAAGCATTGAAACTAAAATGAAGTTTAGCAAAGAGTGCATACTTCTGCCATTCTTCAACTCGATTAGCCATCAATTTCTTCCCAAAGTTAACCATTTAGGCAATTAAAATCTGCATGAGATAGAGGAAGAATCAGGAAAAGGATGAAATATTTCCAATGTAAAATCAAGGAGGATGAAACAAATCAATAATCTTGGTGCAACAAGTTGAGGATGTACGATCCTTCCATATGAACATTAGTTGCAGTTTTTCTTCAAAGAGCTAGACTCCTTTTGAAAAAACAGGAGCATTGAAATCTCGAAAATGGTTCCTTTTATGAGTATTTAGTACATTGACATCGCAAATCCATGAAACAAGCTAAGTACCAGGAACTCAAAGTTTAAAATACAAAAACAGCTGATCCCAATACTGAAGGATGGGTAAAGAAGTGGAAAGGATCCTTCACGATTTACTGGATATGAAATATTCTGCCAAGCCATACTTCTGTTCTTATCAAAAGCAACTAGTTAAGGCACCTTTTGCCAGGGAAAATAAAAAATCTCTCACTGATAAAGCAGATGCTTATAGGAGAGGGAAGAACCACTCCACTTCAATAGCTTTATTATCTTAATTTACACACGCCTGAAATGAACACGAAAAAGAAAATTTAACTTCATATCACCTTGAATCAATCCTTCTTCCCCCGTGCCAAAAAGATAAGTTCTTCTAATGTTTAAACCTTGTCAATCACTAGAAAAAGGGCAGGAATCATATCAAAGGCGTCTCTTATCTTCGCACTAGCCTGTCCCCGGTCGCAGACAAAGCAAAGCTGCGGATTTTGCATGACTTGAGGAACCCATTTTTTAAAAACTCATACCGCAAAGAAACAAAATGGAAGAAATGAACAAAAAATAAAGAGAAAAAAAAGGTGATTTTGTCCTTTTTTCCTCAAAGCGACGGGCTATTACAGCCGACCGTCAATGAGGGATCGAGAACGACGGAAATTACCAAAAAGCTGCAAGGAACCCGATGAGTAACCGACCAAGCCACAGAAGAGAGAAGTCAGTGCCAAGGAAGATCACTCAGCAGGAGAGCGATGGATTCTTGGGGAAACAAAGCGGCGAGCAAATTCGAGCTAGCCGAAGGCGGTGGTCGAGAAGCGAATCAAGGGATCTGTTATATAGCTGTGTGTGTGAGTGTGTGTATTTAAAGAAATTATTAATAATTTAAAATAAGAAAAAAAATCAATTTGATCCCTATAATCTTCGTGTTTAGGAAACTTGCAAAACACACCTCTAGTTTTTTTTGTTATAGGAATGTGTTATTGTTTATAAGCCACCAGTTCCAGTTATGGTAAAATTCAAAAATGGCAAATAAGTTTCTGTGAAATTTATAAGTCAAAGGTGCTATTTGGTAAAATTGACCGTTTTGTTCTTACCAATCTAATCTTAATATTTTTCCATTTTATTAATAAAAATCTTGACTTTTTAATAAATTAAATTTTGATAAAGCTTAAAATTAAATTATGTTGGTATCTTTTTCCTTTGAAGATAATCTTAAGATGATATTAGAAAATATATTTTTCAAAACCTTTTAGTTAAGATTAAGTGTAATACATGTTCTTATCAGTTTAATATTATCATTGTCTAAGATATTTATAGATACTTCTTCACTCATGGTATTACCCATCCTAAAATGTTAGATTAAATTAATGATAATACATATTTTTTATATAGAAAATAATGAGAAAAAATTACTAATAAACCTTAAATTTTTTTTTTTAATTTGAAATAAAAATAAAGTACACTAACAAAATTTAATTTTATATTTTTATCAAAATTAATTATTCATGGTCCAAATTCTTAATAAAATAAGTTAGATTAAAATAGCCTAATAAGATAATAAATTTATATTTCATTTTATATTAAATAATATTGCAATTGAAAATTATTTTTTAAAAATTATAATTTAGATATTTAATTTTTCAAATCTGATTAATCTTGAAGATAATTGATCCAATTTTATAAAAAAAAATTCGTCCGTTATCGAAATAAATCGAAAAGTATTTGCTAAGATCTATCCTAACCTAATATTTTTAGAGTTGTCATCTTATTATTAAAAAAATTATATTGCACCGTAATTGAAATTCAATCGGTAAATATTTGATTAACCGTTTGGAACACTTAGCCTCAGACAACTGCAAAAGTAATAATTGTGCCCCGATCATGATGTTTTACAATTATGCACTAATGAATTATTGATAGAAATTATTTTTATTATATTTTCAAGATATTTGGATCATAAAAAACCTTCAATTTTATTTCTACATGTGTCAGTATGAACAAACATGTCTCTTTATAGTGTTATTTTAACGTAGAATATTCAACAATAGCATACTTATGGCTAAAAATTTTATATTATTAATATTATTTTATATAATAAATATAATTTGGGCAAGTAATAATGGATTTCATCTCATCCGAAAGCAAGAAAAATGGTACGTTGGCTAAGTAGCTTCGATATTCACCGTGAAAGGATGAGGACCCTGATCACATGGATGAACCTACATGGCAAAAACACAAACTAAGAGGAGAAAACGTTAGTCATCGAACTAGGAAGGAGTCCCCGGCACAGGTACTCCAATGTTCAAGTCAGGCAAGGTAATGGAAGAAGAAAATGAAGAACAACAACGGTGAATAACAAACTCTGATGGTGAAGCGTACTTGCGCTTGTAAATGGAGACCCCTTATAAAATGTTACTTTTCCTTTATGCACGAATATTGAGGCATTACCAAAATATGACTAACTATTCTGACATTCTGACAACTTTTTTGAAATAGGCCGACAGTTTTGTACTTTACAGGGTGGAAGCTTTTGTCGTAGGATTCACTCGGAACATATCCCCTGATTCTCTAACAACAGTTACACAAGATGACAAAAAAGAATATTAGTTCGTTAAGCTGATGGATCATTAATGTGCTTTGATGGTAGGTCGGTCGAGTCCTCTTTAATGTCCGCTCAGACCTTTTTCTCGAACGGGATCAGGTCGGCTAAAGAGTGATGATGATCTCAAGAACTCGACTTCTTTGAGGACTCTGCCCTTCTGAGGACTCGGGTCTGCTGAGGACTCGGCTCTTCCGAGGTCAATGAGTCTGGCTGAGCTGAGTGGACTCTGGATCTGATTGAACAAGAGATCCAATCAGCTAGATTATTCGACCAAGTCATGCGACCATGCTACTCGGTTCTGAATTGAATTAGGACTTGGCTTGGGATTCCATCGAGCCGGGAGGATCCGAGGATTCGATCGGACAAGAGGTCCAATCAGCGGAACTATTTGATCAAGTTGTATGACCGGATCAGCCCCGAGTGTTGACCCCTCCTTGACTTCAACCCCAGCTTCAGGGGCCCCACCTTATTTGTCGTATCACAAGTCCCTCCTTCAAGTCTAGTCGAAGGAGGCTGCAAGCTCGATTGACTAGACACTTGTGTCCTTCTATTTTCCAATCGGATGCTCGGTCCCTAATCGGCCACTTGGCTTGAGATGATGTCATTATCCCACCGTTATATTCAAACCTCGAGAACAAGGTATGCCACTCACAATTAATGCTCAGTGCGATTAGCATGTCTTTTGACCATAATCATGATTACCGCTTCACATCCCTAATAATTGCATATTGCCTCTCTCCACCAGCTTCACATCCCTAATAATTGCATACTGCCTCTCTCCACCATGTGGTGCGCCTATGAAAAGAATGTCAAACATGACAGGCTACTGTGGAGACTCGATGTGACCTATGGTGTTTCAAATTCAATGGTTCTAATCTGATCCTCTTGCTCTCTCTCTGAATCGGTCCCAACAGAGCGTCATTAGGGTTTTTAAGGTTTTGAACCTTCTTTCAACCCTCATATGTTTGTCATTCTCCTCTGCGATTTCTTCTTCTCTAAGTCTTCTCGCTCTCAACCGTGATTGTTGTGCAAAAAGATGTCCACATATCTTCACAATGGCATGATATTGTCTACTTTGGATCTACGCCTTAATGGCTTTGCTCTTGGGCTCTACCCAAAATGTCTCATGCTAATAAAGATATCTTACATCCTTTTAAACTCATGATCTTTGCCAAATCTTTCCAATGTAGGACTTTGATTGAACCCCAACAATCCTCCCCTCAAACGAAGGACCACAATTACTCTCATGGTCTGAACCTCCCCGTGAGCATCCAGTCACCTTGACCTGCTCTGGGCCTCCCTCCAAGCATCCGGTCATCCTGACCTACTCGCCTCCCTACAAGTATCTGGTTACCCTGACCTACTCTAAG
>JBBMJZ010399006.1:0-13562 GCA_037833815.1 Zingiber zerumbet
ATTGAGTGCTCAGTCAAATTGGAAGCTCAGTTACAATCCAAATTGTATTATTGTACAAAGAGAAATAAATTGAGAAATTTTATTCTTAAGATAAAGTAGCTACCTTAGAGTCATTTTCTTTCCCCATCATCTCAGACAAGATTTCCCATGTACAGCAAGGTAATGCTGCATAAAAATTTGAAATGATAGAAACCAATTCTAACTTCCACTGCAAAGGTGTTGAAGAAATGGAATTTTTATTCCCACGCAGTGCTACAAGATCCACATCTTTTGAAGATACATAAGCATCAAGCTCCATATCAACAATTCTGGCACTATGTTCAGCAATTATACATTGTGAAGAATCCATAGATGATATAGATAGATGGTCAAAATCTATCTCAGGCATATTGCTTGAAACATTTGACAACACATTGAATAATTTTCCAAAGACGACCAACAGTTTCTCAATTGCATGTGTGACCCTGACAAGGTGGCAAACAGAACCATCATTGCCACTCAAAAGCTTAAATAGTGGTGAGGACAACAAGCTACACAGAGAGGATGCAGTGGACCCAGCAGAGTCGAACACAAAACCAATATTAACAAAATTGTAGCATCTCAATTCGTTGCATCTGTCCTCTACCACCAAAAGAATATGATCCAGAATCATTAAAATATACTCAATAACCTTAGTGTGAATGACAGATTTATCTCCTTCTGTGATCCTACAAAAGGAAAACAAACATCAAGCAAATAGAATGCATCAGCTGTTTATGCAAAAAAAATAAATAAATAAATAAATTGATATGCAATAACAGAGATGGTTATCTTGAGAATAATTGATAGTAGCCATCACAAAACCCACCTTTTCCATTGAACAAATTCTATATGCATAAAATGCAATGCTTTTATCAATCAAACAAGAACAGGAAATATCATAAAGTACTAGATAATGTGGCAATCTAACTCAATAACCAGGTTACAGTTTCAGTATGACACTACAGCATGCCAACAAATAACTCATCAATTGGGCTGAAAAACAACCAACAAATAGTGTAATTGAGAAGCTTCAAAGAGCAGAATTCTAATAGTACCTGCTCCAGTAATCAATACGTAAATAAAAGTACATAATATGTTACCACAGAAGAAGGAAATGATTAATAACCCAGAGAGAAAAGAGGGAAAGCAACAACAATATCAATTAATGAAGAACTATGCACAAACAAATCACAAAGAAGAGCCAACCTTGATATTATTGAATAGTAGATGCTATTACACAAAAGGGAACACAAATAAAATTGAGATGAAAGAGAAGTCTCTGCTAAGTTGGAATTTGAAGTTACAAAATCAGCAAGGTGTTCTTTAAGTTCATGAATTAATGGTTGTCTGATCTGATTGGGAAGGCATACACAACTATGGCAGCTTGTTTTCTCCTGAAAGATACCAATAATGATTGGTAATAATTTCAAAAAGTAAATGAAGAATCAAAATGAATGAAGAAATAATGCACCTTAGAGGAAGGTACACATTTAATTTCTGCCAAAGCTTCCACAGAACATTCTAAAACTTTTTCAAGATGTTCCAGTTCATCCGTCATCAGAAGAATCTGTCCACACTAGTATCAATTTATCACTCAGAAAAAAGTTAAGGTATATCTGTTACAGCCAATATGTAATTTCATGGTCTAAATGATTAAAAATACAAAGATCCCTCAGTATTTGAAGTATTAAAATTGGTGTCCGCTACTACAATCAATAAATTGCAATCTCTAATTTCTACCATAGATATTGAAAAATGTAATTCTTAATTGTAAGGATAATAAGACTATTCAATTGATGGTTTTAGCATACTTCTATAAGAGTTGCTGTCAAGGACTACTTAGTTATATGCAAGCTGCTCATGGAGGTCAGTAGTACTGCCTGACATTAGTACGCAAGAAGAAGCTAGCAATTTGTGAACTTTGGACCCATATCTATTTGAAAGGTCACCGTAAGGGCTACAAGTACATTGCTAGAAAGTTCATATGGTTGCCGCACCACTTGTAACCACGAAGAACTCTAACTTCTTTGCAGAAGACAGACCACAAACAATTTACAAGGTCCTTATGGATATATTGTCAACATTATCTCAGACATACTTCAAATGGCTTTCCTTAAAATTATCAAAACTAGAGTTTGACGAAAGGCAATACTTATGATAGTATTTTGTTGTAACTACCAAGGTTTGAAAATCTTGATGGACTTTTGGTCTTTTGACCAGAATGGCAAGGCATAGTGGTACTATGTTGTGTCATGCTAGAATGATTTTGAGACAATAATTGTTCATATTTGAGCAAATCAATTATGTTGATTAATTAAATAATAATTAATATGCGATTGATTGAATAGTTTAAAAAGGCAGCCTGGAGCAAGCTCCCGCCAATGCGGGGTCCCGGGGAAGGTCTATAGTATGTAGCCTCAATGCTATTTATTGATGTTCATGTGTTGGCCAAAGTCGAGTACTGTTCTCCAAGCAAAATGAAAATTACGATAATCCCTGTCAACACTACTTAAGAGTTAATCCATGGTGACTAGCTATTCCTTATAAATAGCATCCAAATTTAAGCTCCCAAAGAATGAGAATAAGTAGATTATCATAAGCTCTTCTTGCTAAACAAAAATTCCTTGGAATGCATGTTAAATGGATAGAATTTTGTGTAGTTTGATCATGGTCTATAATATACCTAAATGGTAAACTTCTTTGGGAGTAGGAAGGGATCGATGCAAGGGTATTCTATGGTACCATACCAATTTGCTATTGTTACACAACACTTCTCTTTACTACTTAATAGCTACATGGAGTTGGTTCCTTAAAAACCTCATCCATATTTAAGAGACACCTTATAACTCATTCAACTTTTCTTGTTGCTTTATTCCTCTTTGTTAAAGCAAAAACTGATTCTATTAGAACAATTATGGAAGTCATCCACACTTTTCTTGTTGTCTATGAATTTTGGAAAAATGTGTCAAGATCTCAGATCTTTAGACACATGATCAAGCTACAATGCAAAATACAGCTGAAGTATTTGGTACCAATTTTGATGCTCTACCAATATAACTTCGATTTTCCAGTCACATATGTGAAGTTCTACTTCAAGAATTGTTGAAACATAGGCAAACTATCTTATGATGGAAAGTTGGACATTACAAGAAATGAAATATATGGGAAAATTCTTTTTGAACTTTTTGTAAAATGCCTAAAAATGTATAAGCAACCGATTATATCAAGATTCCTTTGGAATGGTGATGATGTAAGGAGTATTTAAAATGCCCCATGGAGCAACACATGAGTACCATTCAAATAGCAATCAGTCCTAAGAATAAATGACCGACGAAACAAATATACAGATAAAAAAGTGAAAAGTAGCATAACCTCGGCACAGTCCTCACAAGATCTAGGAGCCATGGATAAATGTCCATAAGGAACAGGAGACATAGTACCAGCACAAAGAGAAAATACAGCCTCAGGAACGAGTGCAACCATTTGTGCATTCCATACACCAGCTTGCTGCAACTTAAGAAGTATTAGTTTAGTAGTTGAAAAAGTTGACATAGAAACGAAATATAAAAGGCAAGCAAGGTTGAATATTCTTCCAAAACATACAAACAGAGATTTCACAAATGGAATTTGATAGCAGTGTCAACATAGACACCGACATTTATCAAACCATTCTTCAAGTTTTTAAATATACGTGTCAGGAAAAGAATGCAAAATCAATATGAATAAGAAATATAGAAATTCCTATAATTGACAAGAAATGTAACTCATACAAACAAATCTGCAACTCTCAAGCTCATTTTGCCTTAGAAATAAACTTCTGATATGAGACAAGTACAGGGAGAATTAGGAAGAATGACCAACAATTACCAATAATTGCTTATGGAACAACGCATGATTGTGTTAGGTGGCAAGTGGGACAGTGGAAGAAAGAGGTTATTAGTGAGATTCTTGTCGTCTGGTGATGATAACCCAACTAACAAAATGCAATGAATACATGGCCTGAAAAATTACAATGCTAACTGCTCCCACTGACTAGGCAAACTTTTTGTATTTTTTCTTCACTTTGTTGAGTATCCAGCAAGTTGTAAAGAGGTTTAAAAAGTTAAAAAGACAAATTTTAATTTGCATTAAAATAAAGTAAATTCTACAATTGAACCACAGAGATAGGTGGTGTTTACATATAAGTCCCTCATCTACATAGAGGTTTTTCAAAAGTATATCCAATTCGAGAACTCTTTAAGGATTTGATTGCCAAATCTTTTACCATCAACCACACAAATGAAGCGCATTCACTCCCCATATATTTTGTCCACTGATGGAACAATATTTTTTTTTTTATAAGAAAAAAATTTTCATATCATAGTTTAAGAGTACAGAAAATGGTCTAGAGTGGTTACTTATGACTAACATGCATCAAATCAAAGTACACCCCTAAAGACCTATGTACATGTAAACACACACTCTTGAATATCCTCCCAACACTTAATTGCTCACCCTCAAAGAAACATTTATTTCTAACTCTCCATACATAATGTATTAACGAAGATAATGCTAAGTACCGAGCCTTCGTTAATACCCTATTCCCACAATAGCATCTCCCAAACACTCTTAGGGCGCGTTTGGTCCGGGTAATCACATAACCAAGGTTATGGGGAATAAAACATAACCAAATGTTGTTTGGTTCAACCTAGGTAATGTAACAAAAACTTGTTTGTTTGAAGGTTTTAATAGATAACCTAGTTTAATATTTTATTGTATTACTCTCAGTTATAAAACCAACCATACATATTATTATTAATATTATTATTATTATTATTATTTAAACTCTACGTTTTACTTTTTATATATTTTTTTACTTTTCTTTTTCACTTTTTCTTTATTTTTATGTTTTTTTTATTTTTTATGTTTTTAATTTTTTTATTATTTTTTCTTTTTCTTTTTTTTATTGTTTTACAATTTTTTATTTTTTTACGTTTTGTATATTTTTTTATTTTTTTTATTTTTAATTTTTTTACATTTTTTCTATTATTTTTTATGTTTTTTTATTTTTTTACGTCTTTTCTTTTTGAAAGTTTTTTTATTTTATTTTATTTATGTTTTTCATTTTTTTTCTTTACGTTTTTCTTTTTTTACATTTTTTTCTTATCGGAAGGTATTTTTGGTAAAAAAATTCATTAACCCCGGAATCAAGAAAAATCTCAGTTTTCCGATTCCAGGTTGCATGCCTCTTTTGCTGAGGTGTCGGGCATATAACATTACTCGGGAATCATCGATTACCTAAACTAAACAGAATTTTCATTGATAACCTTGGATGGATAACAAACGTTATCAAGAATAATCCCCAACCAAATGCACCCTTCCCATCTGAAAGAGGACATCTTCTGTCGCATATAGAGTTAGTCTCTAACTCTCCTCCATAACTCAGCAATAGAGGGGCACTCAACAAACAAATGTTTCTATCTCCAACACTTGTCAACAAAATGCACACCGCTTATCCTCCAAGTACTCTGCATGTCTTTAGTGCGAAGACGCCCCAAGGCCAGCATCCAGCAAGTGTCAGCATGACTCGGCAGCAAGTAAGTTTTCCTTGTCGTTCGTGCTCATACCTTCTTAGGACTGGGACGCCTAAAGAATTCATATGTCGTCCTGCCAGTCTTTGTCTAGCATCAGACGTTGAGCCTGTATCTGAAAGAATTTAGTTCATTATTAACGGTAACCTCTGGTGGACTGGGATCCCTTTTTTTTTTTATTATTAACGGTAACCTCTTAATCAAAGGTGAATTTAAAGGGGATACTTCCCAAGACCACACATCTGCACACCTCGAACACCTGTGGTGGACCCATTGGATCTAAAGAACGTCTGCTTTCACCTCAATCCGTCAAAGTACCTTAGCTAAGTTCTAACTTTTTAACTCCCTAAATCCACATATCAGCCCAAGATACCAAAGGATGTTTCGATCTCCATTGATGGAACAATAGATTAAAGGCTGCATGCACAGTTTATTCGTCATAATACAACTTCATCAACTCGATAGGAACATGCCCTAATTGAATAAAAAATTATGAACGTACATGACGATTGGCTCAAAGCTCTAAAATCTGGCTATTAGAATTTACCTCTTGCCATAACAAGAGATCAAATTGCCCATCAAAACAATGTAATAACACCTGATGTGGATCTTCTATTATGGATAAACTTCCCCACCAACATCAATATATCTCAAAATTTGAACATGATGACAATATTGATACAAAACATTATTTCTAAGAGTGTTCTTAAGATACTGTACAGCAATATTTAATGTATCATTTTGTATCGAAGATTCAGTACTTGGCTAGAACCAAGGAATCAAATCTAATTTCATGTCTGCACTAGCAAAAATTTTCAATTGGCCTACTTGTCAGCATGCAACGAGGCATGAGATACATGCCGCAGGAATCATGAGCTGCCTTCCTCCTCCATGAGCAACAACACAAAGGAGCAGCAAAGTAGAGTAAGGTTCCACAGCGATACTCTGGAAAGTTCTCTTCCACTACCTCGTCCACCTCCTCCTCCACCGCATTATCCGCCCCTTCTTCGGCTACCTCATATTATTCTTTTTCAACCTCCTCCTATCTCCTCCTTTGAGCAACCAGCACCGAATCGAAATGAAACAATACCATTCCAAAATAGTATTATTTCGGCCTCTAACCAAAACTCTGTATTAGAACAAAGTTTAAAACTTAACTACAACAATTGTAAAATACCGAAAATGGGCGAATCACCATAACGGAATTTTCTGGAATTTTTAGAAATTTTCTGGAAATTTTTCGGAGACCGTATGGACGAGTTTACGGAGATAAATATTGGGCCTCGGAAAACCAGTTTAGGCTACCCCATTTAAGCGAGGAAAAGTTTTGTTTTTCTTTTTCTTTTTATTTTTCTTTTTCCTTTCTCCCCCGCCGAGCCTGTGTCGTGCCCTAACCGCTCCGCGTCGGTTTCCTTCTCCCCCGAGCGTACAAAATGCCAAATCCGATTCTTCTTCCCGAGCCTCCTCAACTTCCTTCCGACTCCTCTCCACCCGATCCTCACCTTCCTCGCGTCGCTCACTTCTTCTTCCTCTTCTTCTTCCTCTTCCCCTTCCTCGCGTGCCCTAGCCGACACCCTTCTCCCCTCTGTGCTGCCACCGACCCCCCACAGCCGACGCCGACTCCCTCTACCTAACACCGACAGCCGGTCGCCTTCCCTGTGCCGAGTTTTTCTCCTCTTCCCGCGTCGCCTCTGATCGCACGGACGATACCAGTCGCCGCCACCCATCGCTATTCATCCACCCGAGTTGCCGACGCGGCTAGCCTCGACAGATCCCTCTTCCTGATCTGGCACCGGCTCACTGAGCGACGGCGTCTCTTGACCTAGCACTGCCAATAGCGCTTGGGAGCTTGCTGCCATCGTCAATCGAGGGTTTCCGGTGGCCGGATTGGAGGTAGGTTTTCCTCCTATATCTGAATTTAGGAGTTGGTTGTTATTTTTGCTAAATTTGACCACCAAACTGAGTTGGGCAGGGATCTCGTCACTTCCGGCCAGATACGAGGAAAACTGTAGCTTCTTGCTGGAACCAGCACTGTCCCACTGTTGGAGCTCTATTCCGGCAACAAGGGAAAACTTTCGAGGCTGCCAAATCTGAGTGGTATCGCAGCGTGTACCTCCGACAATGACAAGCAGAGAAATCCCTATATCTGGGTGAGTTTTGGATTTAGGTAAATGCATTATTGCTAGTATAAATATAGATTACATGGTTAGTAGGATTATGTAGATTGGATTAGCTTTAGATTTTTAATCTAATGTTATGATTAGGGTTAAGGCAATTAACCCTAGTTAACAGTTGGATTTAATTTAGGTAGGTTGAGGTTTAGGGTTTAGGGTTTTCCCCTAAATAATTCTTAAAGATTTTATTTATCTATTTATTTGAGTTATAGCTAAATAAAAATGTATATATATTAGTGACACAGGACTTTGACGTGAGACGAGCATCTCGACGTCGGATTTGGACCGGATTAGATCTTTCTATTAGAGGCGGGTACCTTGACTTATCTATTTTGATATGTCATGTTGATATGCTTAGTAGATTTTAACAAATAGTAATGATTATATTTTATATCTACATTGGTATGTCATTATCCATTACCTGTGAATGCTTTGATTGTTTCCTGTTTAGCATTCATGTATATACCCTTCAGATTACATTATGATTATAGAGATAATGACAAACCATTCCTTTTGATATACAGGACTAGGTTTTTATCATACCTGACCTGTGTACCTTAGATCTTTGGATTTAACCCATTGATGCTAGGGTGAACATTTTATATTTATGGATAGGTTCAGGATCTTCATGTTTAGTGTCATGCATCATCTGCATGATTGCATGTTGAGCGATTGGTAGCTCCATTATTGTTGAGCTCATCGCGAGTTACATGGATCTGCATACACCACCACTCATGAGTTAGTGGTATATCATACAGGGTGTAGTGCTGGCTCTGTCAGTGCTCCGCTGGTCGACTCATGGGTAGCGAGACGCACCATGGTAGCACGCACTACAACAAAAATGTTAAAAGACAACACTACAATGACAACGGTTTAATAAAAAATTGTTGTAAATTTAATAAAAGACAACAATTTTTGATAAAACCGTTGTCTTTGAGCTCCCATAAAATATAAAAGACAATAATTTTATGAAAATTGTTGTCAATGAGCGATTTTATTTTAAATCAACAACACATTTTACAACGGTTATCTAAAACCGTTGTCTTTGACTTTATTCTTTCGCCATTCTGCTTTCCCTCTTTGCCAAAAACTTTTGGCGCCGCATTTCCCCCTTAGTCTTCTCGAACATTTTTCTTTCCCTCTCCTTATACAATCTCTTCATGCTGTGAACCCTTGCTGTTTCGCCCTAGTTTCCCCGACCTGATCTCGAGCCGTCGATTCCAATTTTTTGCCTCTTCTTCCAGGCTCCTCATCACTTCCTCTTCTTATCCTCTTTGCTTTCTTCTCCGCATCCCATCGATCGATTGATCACTCCTCCTCTCCTACACCGTAGAACCTTAATCTCAAGGTAAAGTTTACGATTTCTCATGATTTCTATGATTTTTATGTGTTTTTTTACTTTTCTGGACAAGCTTATAACGACGACTCTAGCGACGAAATTTTATCGTCTCGAATATTTTTTAGCGACGGAAAAAAAGTATTAGCGACGAGAAAAATCGTCACAAAATATCTATTTTCTTGTAGTGATTCACAATCTATCTTTATGAAATTATCTTCATGAAATGAGCTTATTGAATTATTCAATAATTTGCACTATATTTTATAGTGTAGAAAAATATAATAAGATAAAGTTCGTTATTATTTTTTAAAGATCGTTTAGTTTTTTTAATAATAAGTCGTTTTAGTTTTATTTAAAAAGTTTGTTAAGAAGATAAGTAATGCCATTAATGTATAAAATAGATTAGGATCCCATATATTGGAACTAATGATTTTAGTGTTAATACAATTTTATTTTATAATATTAAGGTCAAGTTCTTTTCTTTTCTTTTTTTTCCCCCTTAAATCCTAATTATTCGTTTCCCTAAAGCCTAAATCACATGCTCCATTGCCTTCAAAAATAGCAATCAAGAAGAAGTGTTGACCACCCATCCAACTAACTAGACCAGATCTACCCTTGGTTTAAATCAACCCATCCCCAATCACCCCCTTCTAAGTTCTAACTCTAAAAAGGTTCCCAGGGCTATAGTATCATGATAAATTATTCAGATTGTCACTCAAGTATCCATGATTTAATTTCCAGCTATGGTATATTTGTAAAAAGAATTCTCTAAATGGGGTGCGTAACCAAAGGATGCTAGGCTTCTGAGCTGCCCTCCGCGTGCACTTCCCCATTTATTTTGGTGGTTGGTGGCAAAATTCTATGGGACGGGCCGGTCATCCTAGGGCTAGTCAATGAGGCAAACTGGATTTATATATTTATATATACTCTAAAAACAGAAACTAGAAGAACCTATAACACAGTCATAACCCAGAACAGAACTAGAACTCTAAATAAAATTAGAACTCAAGAAAAACTTAGAACCCATAACAGAACCAAAACTTAGAACAAAACTAGATCCTAAAACTAAAACTCAAAATCGAGAATCCAGAATTAGAAACCAGAATTAAAAACGAAACCAACCTGACAAATAGACTTGACAGATAGAAAAATAAACTAGATCAAATAGACAGATATACAAACTAGACAAGTAGATCAAACAAATAGACAAATCAAATCAAACAAATCGAAATAATAATAAAAAATGTCGTATAAAAAGGGTAGTCTAATGCATGAAATTTCTATCAATGTGTCTTAAGAAAAAAATCAGACTACATTGGATCTATAATATGCAATGTTATCCTACATTCCAAAAAGTTATTTTTCAATTCAAACTTGTGACTACAATAGAAGCAATAAGATGTAATTATAAAACATCCTGCATAATGACTTTTGTGTAATGATACGGGGTGTTAAATGTAGATCTTGGAATGATGTGGAAGTCAAGGTCTAGATTATATGACAGTCAAAGTCAAGGAAAGGTGGCAACCCGCATGTCACTCCCTTGCTCCTTACTCAACGTTGAGACCCTCAATCTAAGGACAACTCGAGAGGCCTGGTGATTCGTTCCTGCATCGGAACAATTAGCATATAGTCAAGCATTCTTGAGACGCTCAAGTTTAATAAAATACCGATGGGATGTAGGGTCGTCCAGGTCTCAAGGATCCAACTTTTCACTCTCAGATTACAATTTACAACTTAATATACAGCTAGTCAAGCATATGGGCTCTCACTTGACATTCCCTCGTCCTCCTACATATGGATGGCCGAGTATAACGTTGACCAAAATGCCATGGCTTAGTATCCTAATCTCTATAAAGCAAGCACGCAAAGGCAAAACTCAGAAGAAACCTGACCGAATTTATGGAGCTCAGGATATCAGTTCAGAGACAGGCCTCCAGATACTAGGATGACTGGTTAAAATCACCGGTTGGGCCTTTAGAGAGTCGGTCCCCCATTCTTCAGAAGCAAATAACCTCGCATATGGCCAGCCGATCGTAGAACTACCCAGACCTAGGGGACTTGACTCTCTATCTGTAATCAGATCTCCAATGCCGCACGATATATGGTAGGGCAGTCTTAATGGTTGAATGTTCTTACAGAACTCAGTGTCTCCTTTATATATCGCTAGCTATCACTACAATATGTGGTCGAACGGCTAAATATCAGGCCGAGATATACTCAAGGGCAACATTGTCAGAAAATCGCAACCGTTTATCAGAAAATAAAAACCATCTATCAGAGAATATTCTTCTATAATAACATGAGGATTCAATAAAACCTTCCTTGAGGGTGGCTTTACACCTTCCATCAGTCGACATATTATGACAGGATAGTCCTCCAACCGCCTCATTAATAGTGTCAGTTACATAAAGGGTGCACACGGGTAACGAAAGATTCCTCGGACGGTGACTACACACCTCCCAAGCTATACATATTCCCTTATTTAATAACTTATGACACTCGACGTTCTCTGTTATTTCATAATTGCGGAAGTTATAGAGGTGATATATAAATGGGGGGTCCTCTCCGATGGTAAGGTATGCTTTGTCACATCTTGTACTATCGCAAGCTCTCATTGTTCAACTACTATTCTTCTTCCCTCTTGGGCAGTTATTGACTTAAGCATCGGAGGACCTTTGTTAGGGACCTCTTCCCTGGTTTTTGGTACTGACGTTTTGTTTGTTCGTTTGGGTGTGTGCAAAGCGGATTTGTGCACCAGCTCACAACCCTTCCTTAAATCCGAGAGTCTTCGCCCAGTCAACGTCATAGCCACCTACGTAGTGCGCTATCTCTAGCTTTCAAATAAGATTATATTTGGCGTCATATGTGAGAACTTTCACCTGAATATGA
Source organism: Zingiber zerumbet (assembly GCA_037833815.1). NCBI lineage: Eukaryota > Viridiplantae > Streptophyta > Magnoliopsida > Zingiberales > Zingiberaceae > Zingiber > Zingiber zerumbet. Next base: position 11,997 of record JBBMJZ010399006.1, read on the forward strand.
AACTCAAAGATGGAAGAAGTTGGACGACTCACCACAGTTACTTTGACGCAAAAAGAATTAGAAAAATGTTTATTACTGCTCGGGCATAGAAGCTGGTGCAGCAACAACAACAAATAGCAACCGATGACAGTTTGTCACATGACCCTGCCATATTAACAATAGGCCCTCACACTGAGCGAGGAGCCTGAGCGGGGGATCCAGTGGGGCACCACCCAATTCCTCCGGATGTTGGCTTGGTACCGCCCTATGTTCCACTAGTCCATCTGTCACCCGTGCCACCCTTCTCGATCATACACCATTGACCATTATTTTACACGTCGATCGAGGACATAGACCGAGTGGAACAAAGCATCGTCTTCTAGAAATGCACCTGTATAAGACATGCGCAAAGGAAAGGTCCCTATGGCTTGCAGTTCTCCTAAGCGGATTAGCACACTATTCTCCTAGAGGATATTGGATGACAAATTGGAGAAGCATTACCACCCTCTAGCAATGGGGGAATATGCAGGGGTAACCAACTTCGAAGACCACCTCTTAAAATTAAAAAATGCCTCTCTCCTTCACTAATATACGAAAGGTGTAAAGTACCTAGCGTTTTTCACCACACTCTCTGGCTCATAAAGTGTTGCAGAAGAGTACACCGATGGACGAGAAAGGAGTGTGTGGTGTTTCAGAGGAACGAGAAGCCGGAGCGGAAGATTGCTCGAGGAGCAAAAGACGCAGCTGTCCGAGGGACAAAAAGCTGTGGAAGAGTACGCTGGTGGACGATAAGGAAGCAAACAATGATTCTGAGGGACGAGAAGCTGGAGCGAAAGTTTAGTCGTGAAAGTCAGAAGTTGAGTTCGGGTGAGTCATATTCCGGATGGCCAAAATCACCCAAGCGAGCAGAGCCAGAGCGGAAGACTCGGATTGAGGCGAGCAGAATCGAAGAAGGAGGCCAGGACCAAAAGTAAGCAAAAGGCTGACTTCTAATGCCCGGGGCGCCTAGACCAGTCTGGGGAGCTAGGACAGGTCCGAGCGCCAGGACCAATCTGGGCGCCAGGACCAGTCCGGGGCGCCCGGAGCAAATCGAGGTGCCCGGACCAGTCCGGGGCGCTCGAAACCCAAAACTTAGCCAAATTCGACATGGCACGTACCGTTGCATCGAGTATAAAATATTATTCTATTCCAGACGCCCCGAGCAGGGATATATAGGCAGCCCTACTCTCAAAAGCTAAATACAACAAGAAACTGTGAAACAACACTTGTACACTTTTAGTTTTCTGTTTAGCTCTCTGATTCTGTACTATCATTGCTGTAAAGAGGCTTCTCCGCCTAAAAGAAAAATTAGTGCGCTTTACTGTTGGGTTTTTCGGGCCACAAAAACTATTTTTTCGCGTCGTGGAAACCCCGAAACCCCGCCACCGGATCCGTGCGAAGATAAAATTTTTGAAAACATTATGAGTGCGAGTTTTCTACACTAGTTCTAAACTAGATCTACAAGGAGAATGAATTTTTACCCTTGATGCGAAGCCCTTCGCAATCCCGCTCGTCCAATCGGTGCCGGATCTCAAGAGTATCAAGGTA
>JBBMJZ010399049.1:0-13556 GCA_037833815.1 Zingiber zerumbet
GATATGTGATGTCAATGCTTGTACAACACGCTGAACTTGCTTGACCTCTGTTTTCGCTATCGGCTCAGCTGGCACGTGCAAGTCCCCTTCATGCTCCTCTTGGTTCGGGACGTACATCTCGACTTGCAGTCCTGTTTCATTGGCTTGGAGCTGATCCGGAGTTGTATCATAACCCGAATCATGTGCTAAAACATTTGCACCCTCATTCTCTCGTAGAAGTAATATTTCTTTTGTTGCTTTGCTTTACATGTGAGATTTGTACTATTGGAGTTCCTTTGTAGCTTTCTTCACAAAGCACACCGTCATGTTTGTATTCTCTGAGTTCAGTTTGATCGTCCACTTGCATGATAGCGAGCCTACCCATCAGCCTCATCAGACATTCCTTGGAGCAAACAATCAGCTCCAACTCTAAGGAGTCGACATCCTAGTGGATATCACGGTAGCCATATTGATGGGAATTTCTGAGGAACCTTTTCGATGAACAAAAGGAATGGGGACATACTTTTCGCAAATAAAGACCAGTAACAGAGTGAGAAGAAGAATTTACGGGCAAACCAATTTCAAAGATGACTAACAAATAATGCAATATCTTCCTTATATATTGTTGCCTCCTCCGTCCCCTATTTTTCTTGTTCTTACCATTTGCAACTAATGTCATGCTAATGGGAGGAGACAGCATATGGCGATGGAGTTCGGCATTCCCCTTGCAGTAAGCTTGATGATGTATCGATGAACAAGGACAACCATGGCGCGAGATGAGCACCTTCATTGTTAAGTCTTTAAAGCTCCTATCCATTCTCCATTATTGCCTTGAAGTGCCTTCGGACCATAGTTTGCAAAATTATGATTCGAATGGTAAAATCGTAAGATCTGAAAGTACCAATCAATCCGGGATAATTTGGAATCGTCTTTTGTGGTGAAATTGGAGCAGAATATGGGATCATATAGATTAGTAAAATCGGTATGATTCTACGTTACAATGATTCTACGTATTATTTTTTGTTGGATCTATTTGTTGGCTTTTAACTAGGCCCCATTGTGGTTTTTTTAAAAAAAAATTTTTTGCCTAGCGGCCTCAAACGCTAATGATCCAATCTTGACCAATCCAATCCTATTGATCTAATCCCGATCGATCCTGATCCCAAACCAATCTTGCATGGAATCACAATCCTACAAACTATGCTTTGGATAATGAGGGTTAAGCATCAATTAGATAATTCAATTTCCTTTATAAAATAAAATAACTATTTTTATCTTTAAAATATTATGTTTTTTAAAATATATTTTTTAATTAAAAAAATAAAAGGAGCTCAATATTTTATTTTATTTTATTTTATTGGGAGATGCCATTAGAAATTAAGTGATTTATAAATTATTACAAATATAATTAAAAATTAGGCAAAAATTAAAAGGACAATCTAAATTTTACAAATCACAAAACATGTGTTTTTTTCAAAAAAATTAAATAGATGTGCCTCCCATAATTTTATCTCGAAAATATTCCTTGATCCAACACTATTGTAAAAGCTACCGGATAACTTCTACAACATGTAACAACTACTGGGTAATTTATACATGTAAAAGCTACTCATTAGCTTCTACAACATATTTAGGATATAATATTTATACCGTGCAGAAGCTACCTAATAGTAACTACATGTAAAAACTACTGTAAAGCTGCTACAACATATTTGGTGTGAGATTAGGGATTATAATTTAGAATATAGGGTTTAAGATCTATAAACATTATTATATCAAAATGTTATTTAATAACTTGGTCAAAATTATTTAAACTTCATCAAAATCACTTTAAAATAGTTGTACAAGTTATTATGCAGTTATTACAATTCTAAATCTTAAATTTACCCTAAATATGCTATTAGTAAAAAAACGTAATACTGCTACGATAGCGCCCCCTTATTGATCACCCCAAGACATTGAGAGAGAGTTTAGCAAGAACTCAAATTGACAAGTGCATGGGTAGATGATGCAAGTGCATCAAGTAGCACGACCAATTTATTTCCTCTGATACAGTTATGCAAATCCAGGGTCTGGATTGCACTGAACCAAGTTGACTCGTGTGCGAGCACAATCAACCCGTGACCTCTTGACTTGGTTGTGCTCTATTCAAAGTCTGAATCCGGCCAAAATTGACTGCAATCTTCCCTGGGTTCACCTTCCCACCTAGATTATAGTTTTGGGTTGAGTTAGGCGGTTGAAGGTTGCCACCAGTGGTGGGCAGGTCACCCCGACACCATATAGTCCGCCCACCGCTAGGCAGCTTCTGGTCGTCTGGCTCAACCCAAAACTATAATCTAGGTGGGAAGGTGAACGCAGGGGAGATCGTAAAATTTTGGCAGAATTCTGACCGCAGTCCAACGTATAAATTGGGAAAAGGACCAGAGATTGCAGACCAGAGAATCTGGACTCATTTAAATAAGGGTTAAAACTCTTGTAAAAATATGTTGAGTTTGATTTTAATTTGAATAAAAATTTATTTTCATTTAAGCCTAGAGGCAACTCCTCTTCATTGACAAATCCCCCCTCTTCTTACACTTTTTCTATACTATTATTCCATCCACTTACCAATTAAGACAGCCCTAGGAGCCCTATGTCATTAGTAGCTTCTACATGTTATAACAACAAGTATTCAATAACTTTTACACATTGTAAATCCTAAATTTCAAATTCTATACCCACTTTAAATACATTATAACAATAACGCTAAATCCAAGGATATTTTTCAAAAAAAAAAATTTGGAAGAAACACCCATTTGATTGATTGATTTTATATATATATATATAAATAAAGAGTGTCCATATGATGTTTCTATTAATTTGGGACACCTTTTTAATTTTTGCCATTAAAATTTTATAAAGATATTTTGAAAAATATATATATATAAAACTTTATATTGATGGCAAAAGAAACTTTTAAAAACATTTTTCTGACTAAAAACATATTAACTAAAGAAAAATGATACTCTTAAAAAAAATCTCAAGGAAAACTTTTAAAGTGAACGCACAAAAAGTGAAATGGTAGATCTCATCATTTATGTGTCTATCCTTAAGAGTTTTCCTTGAGTGTATCAAAGCTCTTAACTAAACTGTGTTAAACATGAATGTTCCTAACAAATTTATCAAAACAATTAACTTCAATTTAGAGCATCATTAGTGAGATCAAAATAACAAGTTCATATCCCTAAACCACACACTCTAATAACCCAGGAATATAAAAGGAAAAAAAGTACATCACATATATAGATAGATATAACTATTAAAACTTGGAACAATAATTTTTCTACAGCTCCATTTCTTTATTCTTCTTCAGCTAGACTGCATCAACAAACTAATGGAAAATGGGATTAAAAAATATTCTGACCAGATTAAAATCCACCATAACAATATGGTGTCATAAACCTCTCAAGAAAAGGCCATTAGAATGTACACAGTATACTAATTCACCACCCCTAGCAACAAGGATTTACACCAGCATTTGCAATGCTCTTGCTCAAGCAACTGCTCCAAATGCTCAAGGATTCATTCCCCTTGCCTTTCATCCTGCCAGTGGAGGGAAGTCACCATCATCCTTCAGTTGGTAGGGTTGAGTTAACCTGCACATTTCATCCATTTCCAGTTTTTTATGGTCATTGTTACTGTGTCACTGTATTTGACAGCTGTGATCATAAAAATTTTTCTACAGCAATGGCATGTAAAAAAAAGTTGACACAGTTTCTGCAATTGTGTTGTGTCCGTTCAGATTTACAAAGAGATCCTAAGATCTATGTCATTCTTCCTCCATTCTTACATTCTTACGTCTGAAGTTGTTTAGTTCATAACCACTCGTGTGACAAGAACCTTTTTGATACTAACCTTTTGGGTTCTTATGTTGATCCATGTCATCCAAAGATGGATAACTTAAGCATCCTTTGCAGGAATTTGTCAACTCCGTCAAAGAAAGGTCCATATTGTGGGAGGAAAGGAGCATTCTAAGTCTTCTTTTAACAAAAGAAGAGGGAGTTTGTTGACTACATTTACCTTAATTCCAACTGTTGTGCCATCCTTGACCAGCGATAACTCTAATGGACTATGGTTCTAAATTCTAAAATCAAACGCTACATAAAATTGTAAATAAATTTCGGTGTTGGATGGCATCATACAGTCCTGAATTCAACAGCATCATGGCTATTGTATGGCTAAATTGGAGATGCTATCACTCTAGAGGCCCATGATAAACTTAAGTCCACTGATCCAAAAAAATTTCTTGGTGTTAGGATAGATTCTTTAAACTTCCTGAATGCATAATCTGCAGAAGTCAAATGGAAACACAAATGGCAAAGAAGGATTCCTTGAGGTGTTATTATTCATAATTATAAGATGATGCATCCAAAAATGATCCGCATGTAGGGTCATGTATCAATATGAGATTTCATAGTAATTAGTGGAATCTAATTGGTGGATATTTAGAGGTGAAAGATAAGACGAGCCAAATAAATTCAGTTGTTCCAAAAACCAAGTTAAATAAACCTTGAAATGAAAAGGCAAAAAATTATGTATTGAAAACTAAAGCAGCTAAAGCTAGCCAAGAACGAAAAGAAATTCCTATATCAAGAACATTACCCAAACCAATATCATTAACAGATCCTGCTGCATTTGACAATCAAAATTCCGAGATATGTTAATTACCTTTCATTGTTCAAACTTCTATGGGGCCTTTCAACTGTCGATGTAGGTATAGAAGATATGGAGCCCCTATCAACAACATTGGCTGACTCATGATTGCTACTCCGTTCTGAAGATGAAACTCCCATTGTAACAGGACCAAAATTACCAAATTCAAGTTTGCCCTCAGAATCAGGGGAAACCACCATAAAAGCAGAGCCAGGAGACTTGGGGTGATCCAATGAAATTGCATCACCATGACCATTTCTAAAAAAACTAGCAGGTAGAGGTGGTGGAGGTGGAACATGATTCCTTTCGTCAGATGAACCCTCATAATATGGTGAGTTCCCATGACCGTTTCTATGGTATCTATGAAGATGATTTGCTTGCATTTGATTCCAGCCTCTTCCTGAGAACTGTCTCTCTTTGTATGAACGAGAATTCTACAGACTCAAAGTTTTCAAGCAAACTTTAAGCAATTGAATTTAGAATGGTAGGTGCAGATTAATCAAATCTACAGAAGTTACTGATCTAAATAAATCTAATAATTTAGGCAGACAGTAAGATAAACACTATGTATAGGCATCACAAGCAGTAAACTTTAGAATGAGTTCAAATTATTATGTAGATTTACTCTGCGCAACATTAACACAAAACAAAGTATCCAAATGATATTCTCAAACAGAGCAAAAAAAATAGAAGTAAAGTGCAAACTCACCGTGTTTGGAAGATAAGTACCAGTTCCCCTTGTTTTTGTGATATCTTTGACCCCATAATCATTACAAATTAGGGGTGGGATCACATAATAACTTGGGGGAAGTGATGGCATGTGGACTAGGCCATTTGCACCATGAGCATACATGCTTTGCATATTCCAGGAATGCTTGTTTTGATATGGAGAAGATGATGCATGATAGACAGGTACTAAACAAGAGTTGACAAAACACTCTTGGAACTCCTGAGCATGAAGTAGATTGCTACAATAAAGCTGAAAATCACCAGAGAGATCTGATAAGTTATCAGAACTGGAAGTTGCATCATCTAACTTACCATCATCTGTCCAGCCCCCTAGGGACGAATCTCTGCAATTCCAGCTTGATGATGGTGATTCATGAACAGAACTAGAAGGTGCAGCCAAGGTGGATTTTCTAGGCCAGGATGCACTATTAGTTGACTTAACCTCATATCCCATTTCATTACAAGGGGATGTAGATTTATTTGAAGGCATGCCCACCATAACATTATCTCTTGTACTTGAATTGCCCAGTATGTTATCATCATGATTGTTATTTGAACAGAAAAACAAGTGGGGCGCATGAAAAACTTTTCCAGATGTCGATGGCTTTAAACTTTCATCTAATGATCTTGAATCAAATGCTCTTGTGGAAGGAAGATCTATAGCATCGTCAGTGGAATGTTTACTTATAATGTCTTCCTCAGAGACCACGGAGCCACTTCTAGAATTGTTAACATTAATAGTTGGATTGGCAGAATGCTTGTCATGTTGCTTCTTTGATACGTGATCCTCACCCAAGTCAAAACAATTTATGTTATTTATCACATCAATCAATGCTCTGCTAGAATCATGGGTTGTTAAACCTGAAAAATGAGAATCCTTGTTCAAATATTCAGCATTTAAGTTTGATGATCTATATTTGACTCCCACATGATCTGCAGATCCACTCTTTGGGGAACTAGAAATGGCATTTTGCACATCTGGCCTTTCCCCAGTTCCATGTCTACATAAGGTATTTCTAAAGAACAAATTAACTTCATCTACAAGGTTTTCAGAAGATGATTGAAGAATCCGACCAAGTTTTCGAGCACCAAAAGTGAAAGCACTGCGTATACGGTGAAAATTACCTATCAACAAGGGCAAAAGAAGAAACTTAGTAAAGGATTTTCAAGTTGATTTAGAATTCTTGCCATGAAACTGAATACTGCTAACTTTTGCTAACACTGCGCCCAAGATTATTGCTTGGTTTCAATGGATCGACAATATTCAGATACTTCTGTGTGAATGCTTGACAGTTGTTTTCGTACATCCTCGATGAAACTGAAAACATTTCTACACATTCTTCAATAAATTCCTCGGTAAGTGGCGAATAGTTTCCTTTTGTTTCCGATGGCTCTACTGTGCAAGAACAAGACAAAAAGGTCACTAATAGTTAAAAGTGTTTCATTCAAATAATTGACCAACAATAGTACGTTGAAGTTCCTTTTACCAACTCGTTTTGGCAATGAAGAAATAGAAACGGCGCTTTGTATAGTGATACAGTATTTGCTCCAATCAAATTTACTATAGTAATCCAAAAACCTATAGAGAACCTGCCAAATGACAGCCCCTCATAAAAGCTAAAAGAGGAACAATGCTATGAAATCAACTGCAAGACAAAGTTAAAGGAACAAAATGATATTTAGGATTAAAAAAAATCTATTTTTGGAAACTCACCGCTAGAGGGCCATCCATTTGCTCATGGAACAGATGGAAAACATGAAGAACTAAAATCTCCAATGCATAAGTAGATATCAAACCATGATGGGCACCAAGAATGCGACTTTCATAGTAACACCAAGCCTTGATCAATATTATACTACGTTTGAATAGATGATCCTTTCCAATTTTTTCATTTATCTACAAGACAATGCTGAGTTTTAAATTGCATGGTGAGAATAATGTATTATTTCTTTATTTCTTTAAGTGAATGAATATGTAATATATCCGAGAATTCTAGTGTGCCTTGGAAGGGAAAAATATGAAGGATCAAATCATATTTGAAGTTGCACCAACAAAAGGGAAAAATATAAAGGATCAAATCATATTTGAAGTTGCACCAACAAGCTTTTCAAATGTACCTTCTCGAGAAAGCAAAGTGTACAAAGCCCACCAATTTGATTGAATGAGATATCTACAACAATATTCTGCATGATGCATTTCACAACTTTAACCTGCACAGATAAAATTCAGACATAAGACTCAGTATGACCATCCTAGATATGAAAGTCCACAGAGATTTGAAGTTGTCAATCACCATCATACTTCAATGCACATTAGGGAAATGAGATTTAAGAAAATTACAAGTTTATAAGTGTCTGCTACATGAACAAAACAACAGGCACATTGTAACTATAGCAGTACTTTTTCTCCATTCAGTTTTATAGATGTTAAGTAAAAAATGTAGTTTCTGCAAAAAGATATATATAGCTGGCAAAAAAAAATTGATCTACAGCCAAGTGTTTCTTGCAAGCCATTTATAACTAAAATCACAACAATAACAGTCATTTCCAATTTCAATACAATTTACTTCTTAACAAAGTATTAAATATGTAGATTTAAATATTCACCAAAAACTCTTAATGTCTCCAGGAAAAGAGTTTAGAATTTTTTGAAATAATGTAAATTATATTATGTCAAGTGCAGAAGTATTTTGTAATAATTCTGAGTTCTTTCTAATTCTCCGCCATAGTTTTGAGGGGAAAACGTTTTCAAAGTAGTCTAGAAAGGCATCAATAAATTGATTTAGTTGTAAAATGAAATCTCTTAACCACTTACCTGAATATCACCTAAGATGGAAACTAATTTCTCACAAATCACATAGAGAAACATTGAGGACTTCAAAATGAGAGATGATATTTCTTCCAAACATGTCATCTACGGAACTTTCTACCACGAATAAAGGGTTGAATAATTCCACTTTGCTATTCATTAAATTCCAACACCAGTGGAAAAAAGGCACCTAGTATTGAGAAGCATGATTGGAAGAAATTTCTAGAAGCAATGGCATAACTGACCTAGAGAGAGGTGTAAATCGCAGACTGAGCCCACCCATAACCAGGCCTGATTTAGGCAATTCCCAGAACGGCACATGAAGGAATGGGTCATGTTAGGCCTGGTCCACATACACACTCTATCAAGTAAAGTCCATCATCATCATTAACTTGGGCTAGTGCTAATGGGTAAGCTATTTGGATCTTTTCTTTTCATTGAACTTTTATGTAAGGTTAAATCATTAGTAATATGAAGATCTCTACAGACTAGAGTTTTTTGGGATCTTCTTCTACCACTTATGCTTTCAACTCTAATCAATTCAACTCAAATTAATTATAGAGTCTATTCATATGCTTTGAACATGTCCATTCCATCTCAAATTCTTTTTTCTTGTTTTAGCATTGCACATAATTGCTCTCTCACATTAATATTTTCTATGTTATCCATCTAGCAATGTTACAAATGGCGATAGGCAGTAGCAGAGCGGTTTGTGACAGCCTACCGCTTTGCCGCCTAGGCGGTGCCTAGGCGATTGAATTTTTACTATTTTTTATACATAATATTATTAATAATCATTATTCTATATAATATTTACTTTTAATAAACTATATTAATTAAAAATTTAAAAATTTATCTAAATATTTAAAAATAATAATATTTTTTAATATATATCTATATATAATGGGATAATTTTATTAGACAATTTTATTAGACTTTAATTAAGTCTATTTAAATTATTCCAATTATAGATAGGAGGTGATTATTAACCTAAAATTATTTAATTAAACCCCAACCTACAACTTACCCGTGTCAGGACATGTCCTCAGGCTCAAGCAACGCATTCTGGCCCGTTGTTGAGCTCGTGAGAGGCTTTTGGGCTTGTGTAACGAGTCCGAACTCATTGCCAAACCCAGGCGACGCATCCAAACGTGTCGCGGTGGAGATACAATAGCAGTTCCAGGCGCGGTGGTGGCGGAAGGAGGTGAGTTACCGCCAAAAACACCAGGCAAAGGCAATGAGGTTGATGTCCACCTCCCACCTAGGCACCGCCTAAGCGGTTGCCTCAACCGTCATTTTGAACACTACCATCTAGTAACCCCTTATATCCATTTTTCACACTCTCATCTTTGCTATATTATTTTTATATGTTGTTTTTTACACCCTAATACATAAAGCATGACAAATGATACCAGAATTTTATAAAATTTATGTCTAGTCAATGAGACACATGGTGATCATACAAGAACTTCAGACTTATAATCCTATATATCCTTTTGATTCTTTCCTCGTGGATTCTGCATTACAATTGTTTAGTAATTGTTCTAGTTCATAAGTTTTTCTTCAATTTCAAGTTTATTCTATTTATGATTTCATGTGGACTTTTTCTCATCTCAAAATATGTAAAAAACGGTATACAATATGCAAATATAAAGCATGGAAAATAGATCACATTTTGAAATGACAACTTGAATAGATGTATCAAGTTACATACTAGACAATAAACCAAAATTCAATATGAGGAACCTCAGCACGAATAAGTTGAACATCATTCACTTCAAACCCAGCAACCTTATTATGTTCTTCCCCAAGAACAGAACAAAGTTCACTTGCCAACATGTCTTCGTTATTAGGGGCACCTAGAGCAGTCAGGTCAATATCTCCATCAGGAAGATACGTCTTCAAAGGAACTGAACCAAATGGAAACACCTGATGAAATCAAAAATAAACACAAGATAGGTTCAGTCAGATTATAACAAAAATCTATTTCTGGAAAGTCAATTATATTCCCTCCTAAAAATGTTAATTACACTCTCAAAATGTGTTTCTAAAAGATTACACTAAATATCACACATCAAAAGCAAAAACAAGAAGGATACCATTATCTAATCTAAGTACCATCTAGCATTACCTGTGCAACTTTCCCAGAAACACAATTGGATCCATAAAAAAGTCCAACCAGATTAACGTTATATCTGAGTCGATGACATAGCATTAACCAAACTCGTTTAACTTCCATGCTTGGTGCTCTCTGTGTATCTATATGTGCATAAGTGTATATAACAAAAGGAAATTTTCAATTCCAAAACCTGTGAATAGACAAAAGTTCCAAGTAGATAAATATAAATATCAAAGTAGATAACCGCAATATCCAATAATACAGTTTCCTTCAGCTTTTAATTTAACATGAACAACACAGTAATCATGAAAACAAAAGGACAAGCCCAGACTCTATTCATCATAACAATTAAACCCAAGGATTCTGTATGACACAATGAAAAGATTGTTGTGCATACCAAGTCTCATTTATGCCACCGACAAAATAGCCAAATCTGACATAAACATGATAAGAGAATGCCCAAAAAGAACATTCCAGAAAACAAGGATGTGACAGAGAAATTCTCTAAATGACCAATGGCACAGGACAGTAGCATATTATGCAGCCAATCCCATATGGATAACCAAGGATGTAGCCATCAAGACCCAACTCTAGGGCAACTAATTGCAACAATGGATAGTGACCAATATGATTCATTGATCCCAACAAAGGTCTGGGTTGAAGAACTGAGAATTGTGGAGCTGCCACAAATGCAACAGTGATAATGTCTGAGAACACAATGTCAGCGCCACAATATCTTCCCTTAGCCATCACATAGGGGTGGAACTTTGAACATGTTAGAAACTATTAAGACATACTGGAAGTTCGAGTTACTTTTGTGTTGAAATTGGTAAGATAAATTGGAGCATATAAAATTAAAAGGAGAATCAAATACACTGATGCAATATGTTAAATCAGAAATTACACATTGAACAAAGCCACTAAATGTTTTCAACTAGCAGATGCTGGTTTCAAATTCAGACACAATAGGAATATGGTAAATATCTAAAAATTGTTGTCCATTATAGACTCTCACCAAACCAATACTTTAAAAGTTAAATACGGCTCCAAATAAAAGAAGAATCATCACCATTACTTATATGTACTTGCAAATGAGAATGAGAGTATATTTCAAAACTTAATAGCCTAACTTCAACTAATTACATGACAGAAAGAACAACTATTTTTGGTTAACTCAAACTTGAGCGAGCAATATATAATGAACATAAATTTATTGCCTCCAATTTTCAATACCCAATAGCAACAATTTTATTTCACCTCCAAGGAAATTTATAAAACTGTAATAGTAAGTACAAAAAATATATGAAGGTTTAACTTGCTCTTGATTTTTCTGAAATTTGTCCTGCACGCTTAGATTTCAGAAAAGATTTGGAGCAACTATTTCTGAAATTATGTAAAGTTGTCTTATAAGAAAACTATACGGCATCTTGGAGCCAGCCAGTATAACAAGGTTTAAGCTCAATAACTACCTAGAAAGTATAAATGATGAAAACGTGACTGGTGGAAAGATCAATGCAGGCTGCAACATTATATAAGAACCAAAAAAAATAAAATAAAATAACAATGAAAACACGCGCACATGAAAAAAACCACAACAATGTGATCATACAGTGCATGACGAAAAGTGATTGAAAGCAATTTACGAACTAAAATTGAAAAAGAAATATTTTGCCACGAATCAAAAAAATAAAATAGGCAATATCTAAACAGATCCTACAACCAAGCAGAGATGACTCACCCTACTCCCCATGCGCGTCCTGAGCAGCTCCTGCACATAATCAACAACGGCCTTCCGCCTTTCTTCGGAGACGACCGTCGGCCGGATGCACCACAAAACCTCTCGAGTAGCCTCCTCTGCCAACTTCCAATTCTCAGCCGTGATCACAGAAGGATGCGGATTCTGCAGCTGGGGATTTGAATAAAGCGATTCATGACCTCCCGAGGCGTCGGCGTCGGCCAGCGGCGGCCAGGATTCCAGGTCGCCCATCCCGGGAAGACACCGACAAAGGAACCCCCAAGTTCAAAACTTTCCGGCCACCGGCGAACCAACGATGCCCAGAGATCACGGCGGATCGAGAAATCGACGGAATCAAAAAGGAATGCGCCGCCAACTCGATGGGGGAGGCGATCGGAAACCGAGGGGGCAGTGGACGGTCGCAAGGAAAGGGGAAAGGCAGGATTTTTCCTAGAGAAATCAAGGGATCCGAGCGAGTGTAGGAATTGGGGAAGCGGTTCGAATCGAGATTTTCTAATGGGGTTGGTTCTTAGGGAAAAATCCCTTTCTTTTCTGTATCAACGATAAAACGGCAATCCACCAAATTATATGACGATGGCTGCTTTGCCTTGCTATTTGACTTTCACTATTCTTATATTTTGCTCTTAGACTAGTAGATGAATATCATTTGATTATTGGTTTACATCTTACCTCCTCCGTGTTGATATGGGATAGATTGACGGGAGTGCTGGGGCAAGTGTATTCACCTTTTGCTACAATTGACTTAACTTTACATCGTCCCCTCGGGATGGACTAGTGGCTAGTACATAGGGTGTTACTATAATGAGATATGAGGGTCAAATCCTAGCTAATAGCTAGGTTCTTACCCTCCCCTATGCACTAGTCATTGTCCGGGATAGTAGCCCCCGTGATTTACCTTCTCCGTGTTGGCCTACGGACGGGTTAGCGGAGGCACTGGGGAGAGTGAATCGCCTTTTTGCCATAATTGACTTAACTTTCCATCCTCACGCGCCAATCATTATTCTACATACTGTTGGTGCAACCTTAGGTCAAGATTGACCTGGGTGACCCGACTCAAGTTGTATTTTGATGTTTGACAAGAATAGAAAAGTTGTGTTTTGATGTTTGACAAGGATAGAAACTTGGGAGATTGTGGGTGCAACCTTTGGTCAAGGTTAACCTGGTTAACCCGACGTGAATTGACCTGGCACGGGAAAAGTCCAAGTATGGAGACTTGGCACGGAAAAGTCCAAGCAGGGAGCTTGGCACGGGGAAAAGTCCAAGTATGGAAGCTTGGCATGGGAAGTCGGAGAGGGCTTGGTAGCTCGTTCTCCGGACTGTGGTCGGAGAGGGCTCGGTAGCTCGTTCTCCGGACTAGGTCAGAGAGGGCTCGGTAGCTCGTTCTCTGGACCGGACAAAGTCGGAGAGGGCTCGGTAGCTCGTTCTCCGGACTAGGTCAGAGAGGGCTCGGTAGCTCGTTCTCTGGACCGGAC
>JBBMJZ010399110.1:0-13547 GCA_037833815.1 Zingiber zerumbet
TGGCCGAAACACATCAAGGGTTGCTAGCACAACCTTGTGTGGTTTTCTTCTCCATCTTGTTGAGTTTGTGAGACAAACGAAAGGCAAGGCTTGTTTGTATGGATACTTAGAGGCGCGAACAATTGATTGTGCTGTGATCCTAGCTGTCGGGAGATCGTGAGCATGCTTCAAAGGTATAACTCTATCATGTCTTTAGATCTAACTTAGTATAATATCATGTTTCCCTTCGCATGGATCTTCTGCAGGAAATAGGTTTTTCCGCTGCACATTTGCGTGTTTAGCAACTTATTTCCCTACACCTTTGATTAGATCATGCTCTTTTTCTTTAGCATTTTTTGAACTAGGTTTACTAGTTTGAAGATGATCTCCTTGTCGTCTTCTGAATCCGATTTGTCTTCATATTTGAGTTTGGTTCTAGGCTTGGGCTTTGACTTCTTAGTCTCAAATTTTCCTACAAGCAAGACAACACCTTTCTCGATAGGGCATGCATTAATCTATTTGTGTAACTTAACTTTAGAAAATAATTCATCTAATCTAATAATTGAAAGACCCTTGGAAACCTTGTAGAAATCTACCATAGATATCCATATGGTATTCCTAAGAAAGGCTTGTAGTGTATACCTTATAATATCATGATTTCAATTTGTTGTGCAATTGCATGAAGTTCATTTAGGAGGTCATGGACCTGAGTGTGTAGTTGGCTTACCAACTCTCCTTTATACATTTTTTTATATTATACAAATTATTTAACAATAAATCACGCTTACATATTTTGATGTCAGAAGTGTTTTCGTGTAGCTCTATCAACTTCTCCCAAAGGATTTGAATGGTCCAACTTGGTTCAGCTCCTCTTTGATCAAGCAACACTCAAGGATCTGAGTAGCCTTTGCATCTGTCTTGATTTTCCATTTTGTTAGAGTATCCCATTTGTAGCAAGCGAGTGGTACACCATCTTCGGTGGCAATTGTGAATCAAGTTTGGATTATAATCTATATCTCCACCTGTGTTTTCAAATGGTACTCTATTCACCCTTCCACTAGCCGAAGTCTTTGATGGAGAAAAGAGATGGTCATGCGGTACTATAGCCTTCTTGATGGGCCATTAAAATATCTTGCATGATAAAAATATTAAAAATGTACGATTAGCAGTGTGAGAATAGAATAATGTAATCTAAAAAATGTCACTCGAGTGGTGTTGCACCAGCTTCGAGAAATTTAAAAAAATAATAATAATGAAAGATTTATCCAAAGAGGTGATTGCTCCAATTCTAACTAAAGGTGAAAAACTAAAAATGAAAAATTGAAAAAAGGCTCGAATGGTGGTTGAACCAATTCAGAGTAACCCCACTCTAATAGAGTGACCCCACTCGAATACCAATTCTAGGATCAAAAAAAGCACTAGAGGGGGTAAATAGTGTGTATCACTTTTTTACTTTTCCGAAAAACATGAGAGATAACACAGTAGAATTAAAAGAAAACAATGCTAATACATTTTGTTTTACTTGGTTCACAACCTGTGTTGCTAGTCCAAGGCCGACACTTGTGTTCTTTCATTGACAATTCACTATTAGTTTGATAAGTACAAGAAATCATATTACAAATAAGAAACGATATGTAGTAAAAAAAATGAACAATTATACCGAAAGCCCAAAAAAAGTATAGACTTAGAGGTTGTTGTTGGAGTAGTATTTCGGTATTATAATAGAGTTTCAGAGCAGCACGAGTGTTGTTTGAGCATAGAAGAATGGTGTTGAAGGATGCTGGTTAAAAATGCTTTTATAGGGCATTCCAATCACTAATACTAGCTCTAGCCACCTCCTCTAAGGCCTATCCGATCCACCAATATCAGTATAGATTTAGAAGACACTCGGTTAAGTATATAGGTTGCTGCTAATAATGCATCTATCCAATAGAAAATTGACAAATTAGCTTGAGTCATCATAGACCTAACAATATCTAGAAGAGTTTGATTTCTTCTTTTAGCAACCTCATTTTGCTGTGGAGTTCCAGGGATAGTTAGCTGTCTAATAATCTCTTTTTCATTACACATTGTCTTGAACTGAACAGATAAACATTCACCTCCACGGTCAGTACGCAAGTTTTTGACCTTATATTCTAATTTATTCTCAACTTCATCCAATTAATGATTGAAGCAATCTAATGCTCCTGATTTGTGAGAAATCAAATATACATAACCAAAACGTGTGAAGTCATTAATAAATGTAATGAAATAAGAACGTTCATTTCTATTCTTCACATTTATTGGATCATAAATATCCAAATGAATTAATTATAATGGTGATTCAGCTCTAATAGTCTTACCAAATGATTTCTTAGTTGTTTTTTCAGTAAGACAATGCTCACATGTAGACAAGTTAACTTTAGCATGAGTGTCGAGTAGACCCTCTTTAGCTAATATATTCATTTGTGCTTGTTCTATATGTCCTAATCTAGCATGCCAAACTTCATCATTTCAGCATCACTAGTCAGAGAAATATTTGAAAAATAACTATTATTTTCATAATTAATATCTGGTTCTACATCAAGAATCATGAAACTATTCTATATACAATCATATCCTATTAACACAGAGTTAATCTATAGTTCCATATAATAACTATAAAAGTTTATATAATAACCCAAATTAATAAGACTATTAATAGAAACCAGATTCAGACGAATCTAAAGAGCATACAGGATATCATGTAGAAACAAGATAAGTCCACCACGTAGGTTGAGTTTCCAAGTGACAACTCCTTTGACTTCAATTCTTGCATTATTTCCCACATATATCCATTTGTTGCTAGCTGGTACCTGACGGTACTCCACATATGTAGCTCGATCATGAGCTACATGATTCGTTGCTTTTGAACCTATAATCCATAAAGCATAATAATCAACTAACAATACTAAACTAGCAATATAATACTCATGGAAAGAAGATAAACATGGATCTACCTTTTTTAGCTTAGTATATTTCTGAGCAAAGTGGCCCTTTCTGCCACAGTTATAGCAAGTCAGCTTACTTTGAGATTTCTTTCCATACTTCTTTCCTTTTTTTTTTCTTGATTGGATCTTGCCTAATAGCAGCACTAGCTTCTTTTCCCTTTCCATTTCCTTTTTAAACCATCTTTTCTTATTCATGGATCCAGAACCTTCAACTACAAAAGATTGTCTAGAAATCCATGTCAATTATATTATGTCCGCCTCCAATTCAACATGGTATAAGACATAAGTGAAAGTCTTTATACTTTCACTGTGAATTTGATTATATTTCATCTTTTTCCAAGAATTAGGAAGGGAACAGATTATTACTTGAACCTGTTGTTCATCAATCAACTCATAAATGATAGTCTTTAATTCCTAAATCATATTTGTCATTTCCTTCAAATTCTGGGTCATGATAACATTCAAACACTTTTTGTAGCGGTCAAACTTGATTGTCAGCTGATGAAGCTTGCTTACACTTATTCCACTATACTTCTCTTTAAGGGCTACCCTGATAACATGAGTTGATGGTAATGGCTCATATTCAAATACTAGGTTGTCTATTATTGAGCTAATCAATATCTCCTTACCAGTGGAGTCCTTTTTCTTCCTATGTCTTATAGGTATCAAGATCACGTCTATGCTATGTTGTAGAAACATCAGTAGGTTCATCCATAAACTAATTTACAGCCTCTAGAACTTTTAATTCCTCAAGAACATATTGTACCTTGAGGTGTAATATTTTATAGTTGTCCTCATATAGTTTCTCTCCCTTATTAAGTCTAGCTAGGATGTTCTTAGTCACCATAATCTATCATAAATAAACATATTATTTAGTATTTCAGTATAATTCATATGTATGTAACTAATGAATGACTCAATATAAATTAGAATCGGTTTACAAAATCAAGTGGTAACTATGTTTCCACTTATCAGTCATATGATCCAATCTAATCAACATTGATCAATTCTATTACATACATCCCATCAAATGAATTAATCATGCAGTTAAGACTGCTAACACATAATATTCTTTTTTCAAGTTCATTAATATATAACATAACTTTTTATTAAAATAGCACTGTTTGTACATAACAACAATATCTATTATATGATTTTATTAATATGAGCTTAATATTGTCCATACATAGCGACAGTAATAACAACTGAACTCTACTTTGCTAGATAAGGTAACACCACTCCCACTAGGATTAACACTAGTGGTTGTATTTGATGGGGTATTATCACTCCAACTAGGAAAGACACTAATATAGTAGTAATCAACACAAGTCCTATCTTTCTTAGTCCAACTAGGCCAATCTCAAACAACTTGATTTTAGGATTCTCTAATTGGTCCATATTTGAATCCTCCCTTGGATCCTCCTCAAACTCTTCGGGAATCTCCTCAAACTCTTCTGGATCCTCCTTAGGCTCTTCAAAATCCTCCTCAATCTCTTCAGGATCCTCCTCAGTCTCTTCAGGATCCTCCTCAAACTCTTCAAGATCCTCTTTTGGGAACTCATGGTGAAGTAATTTTATACACAATTCTGTATATGAGATACGCCCTTCAAAGCGCCCCCCATATATAGTGTGCTACCACCTTTGGATTCCCCAGTAGTGAACGAATCAAAGCCCAAATCTTGTAATTGTCGAGGATGAGAAACTCTTCCTGATTAAGCTTCCAGAACAGTTGATTGAGATGCCCAATATGTCCTCTAACTCCATAAGCTGGATTATACTTGATCTCCTGAATCTCCTCCTGTAGGTCATTCTGTCGCACATCACGACAGATCATAGTGTATATCATCCGTGGCATCTGAAAATGAAAATAATAATGTCAATACAAAATCAAGAAGCTAGCAAAAAAATTTTGATTTATTTCAATTCACACAAATGCATAGAAAAATATACAGAATCCATAAGCAAATAAGAAAACATATTTTCTTTATTTTGAGGAGCTTCAATTGACTAACACACTGGATCTGTTTATTAGAAAACTAGATCCTAAGTCTCTTATTCTCATTAGAACTAATCTAAATGAGATGTTCAATTATTATTATTTAATCTAAGTCTATTTAAGTCTAACTCAAACTTATTGATCAAACCAAGATCCAATTAGAATCAATCTTGTCTGATTGAATCAAATTGATATGGTTAAACCAACTAATAATTTGAACTAAATCACGGTTTAAAAGGACTTTCTTGGTCTAGTTAAATCGACCAATGGTTTGAACTAGACCTCATCCTGACTGGAGCACTTTTGTCTGGTTCAAATGAACCAGACTTGATCTGATTGGACCAGGCCAGTTCAAACCAATTTGGCTTGAACTAGATCGGTTCAATGATAGTAATCAAGTGATCTGACAAGTATTTTGACATGGAAAAAAACCGCTTTCGCCATGCATTAAAAAAACTTATGTTTTTTTAATATTGATTTAATAAAATGAAAATTTTCCTCAAAGAGTAACTTTGATGAACAAAGGTTCTTCTCTGCCGCAATGCTCACTTCCTCTGCCGCAACAAACACAGCAGCTGGAGTCATTGCCGATCATTAGCCCTCTGAAGCAGTTGTCGGCGCTCACTAGCCACGGAGGCCAATTGCCAGTAAGGGTTTGAAAAGGTGCCATCACGACTCAACACAGCCGCAGCACCCTATCTTCCAATGTTTGCGAGTTCTTAGCAGCCGGGCAATAGAAAACATAACGAAGCCAACTCCGTCAAACAGCAGGTTCAAAGAAGAATATTTTTTTGGGTGTTTCATGCTTTAGAAAACTATACTACTTTGATACCATTGCTGCATTCTAAATCGAAATACAAGATCATATGTAAACACTTACAATGATTGATGGTAGATCTTGTTCTTCTTACTTGTTGTCAGAAGAGTAATCATAGAATGAACGAATCAAATGCCTCTCAACTCACCGATGTTCTTCCTTGCACACCTTTTGAATCTTCTAATCAACTTGATCCCTTGCACTTGGACGGACATATATATATAAGAAGAGCAAGCCTCTTTCTCTTGCTATAACTTGTACTCTAATTGCACTTAAAGGAGGAAGAGAAAGAGGAATGAGTGCTCTCTCCTCTTCTCAACGTGTGCATTCAAATGTCACGTCTATCCCAACCAATGCTAACCTCCTACAAATCCTATTACATGGAAAGAAAACTATTGTCTACAAGCCTCGCAAGCCTTTTAATCCTCCCATGTCTCTCTCAACAACAATGAACAAAGTACAAAAATCATTAGCTCATATGCACCTTTTACACTAGAAGCTCTTCTAGATAAGAAAATTAGCCCCTGGGGCTATAGTACAGTGGTAAGGGTGCTCAGTTGTTTCCTAGGCACTCATGATTTAATTACCAGTTACGACGTATTTACATAGATTTTTCCTCCAAATGAGATTTGCAACTAAAGAATATTGGACTTTTGGACAACTTGTACTTCTCAATTTATTTAGTAGCCGGTGAAAAACTTTTATAAAATCAAACTAGTCACCCAAGCTCAATGTTACTCTATCTAATTATTCTTTTTTTTTTTTAATTCTTCTAGACAAGAAAATTCTTTAATACAATAACTTTTAGATACACCCAATATATCATGGGAATTATGTCTCATAATCTAGATAAATAATACTATTCGATAAAAAGCAATTATAGGCTTCATCCAGTAGTAAACGGCACCATATTAGTTGTTTGTCAATTTCAATTTTCTCTGCGCTCGTGGCCACCTGCAATGCGTAAAGTGG
The DNA here is from genome assembly GCA_037833815.1 of Zingiber zerumbet. Classification (NCBI taxonomy): domain Eukaryota; kingdom Viridiplantae; phylum Streptophyta; class Magnoliopsida; order Zingiberales; family Zingiberaceae; genus Zingiber; species Zingiber zerumbet. Next base: position 6,734 of record JBBMJZ010399110.1, read on the forward strand.
CGACGACACAATTATTCATTTGCTCGATCAAGATATTAAAAAATAATGCTAGTTTATGCAAATTTTGCTCATTTCAACGTGCAAATGTATCGACAGCAAATTTAACACATTAAGAAAAGGTTTACGTTCATTACATTGTTTTCACAGTCATCTTTAAAGATTATTATCAAATTAGCTAGGAGATGGGAGAATTTTTTTTCCATAAATCATAAAATCAATTTATAATCTATCATTAAATTGATTAGAGGTGGATTTTTTAAAATATATATATATATATCAATTAGAAATTAATCTATTATTCTATTATAGTAAATCGGTTAAAAACCGAGCATTCCATAAGAATAAATTTCACAATGGACCTTGCCTCGTGGAGCACGAGTCCATTATTTGAAGCCGTCCAAACACAATCAATTTCCTACCCACCTTTCATTGTTTTTGAATATAACCGAAAGGACAGCCAGCCAATGTGACTGCCCAAACGACTCTGAAACATTATTGCTTGGCCTTTAATGTCAAAGGCTACGTTACGTCCCCTGAAAATGTCTGCATTTCGCGTTATTAGAACTTACCACCACCCTCAGAATTTGAGTCCCTGCGTATAATATAAAACCCCCCCTTCATCCTTCTCCATTCTCCTACACCACCATCATTCCTCCATCTGTGCGCAGCCATGGCAGAGGAGTTTGAAGCGCTCACCAGAGCTTTCTCGGGTTAGTTAGTCTTTTGAATTTATGCTTCGTCATGAAGATGTAGTATCTAATTGTGATGTGATGAAGGTCTCGGTGGTTTGGGGGTGGATGAGAGCTCGTTGGTCACTGCGATATCCAAATGGCGCAAGCAACCGGAGAAACGGGGAGGCTTCAGGAGTGCCTCCCACTTCTTCGACTCCAAAGGAAGCTTTGACCGATGCGAAGACACTTTCATCCGAGCCATCGAGGAAGAATTCTCACGCTTCAAGGTAAGGCTTCGCGGGTTCATTTTGACATCCAGTTGCCATGCAACTTTTGCAATCTTCAACAACACTTTTGCTTTAGGTATGATCGAATGGTCTGTCAGCCAAAGATCTAAGAAATTCGTTCGTATAGAAAATACACCTTGTGGGTGAAGATCAAAAAGTAACATGTTAATAACTTCAATTGATTTCTTACCTTTTTCCAAAGAAAAATAAAAAAATAGATAAATAAATAAACTTTGTGTTCTTTTCCTTCTCCTTTTACGACTTGAGAAATTTGCAGCCCTAATCTTGTATATAAAATTCCTTTTTTTCTAAATTTTATTTCTTATAGACTTTTTTAGGGAAACAGATCAGGAGTTCCAAACCTTTTCCCATATAATAATTGTTTTTGCTCTTCTTGACTACATCTTTGGTATTGATCTGGTTTCACAGCCATGATAAGAACTAGCTTAGTTTAGAGCCTTAACATGGGCACTCGATTTTAGGAGTTTTAGTATCGTTTTACCTGAACAATTTTCCTCTACTTGAAAAGAGTTGCACATTAATTACATGATGTAATGTTCTTTAGGAAACGACAGTGAGTAGTCATTTTTCATGGTAATATTTTAGGAGCAATCATAGGAGCTAATATTTGCAGGATATCATGGTGGAATGGACAATGCATCCATGGGAAAGGGATGCACGATGGATTCACCTAGTCCTCCACAAGGATTATCCAATCAGTGTGATAGTTGAGATTGCTAGTACCAGGTCTTCCGATGAGCTTCTTGGAGTAAGGAAGGCCTACCATGCTCTTTATCACCATTCTATAGAGGAAGAAGTCGCTTACCGTGTGAAGGAAAACTACTCTGGAGTAAGAACTTGCATTCTCTTCAATTACATATATGTTCCAATTCTTTATAAGACTTGGATGAATAACCATGGTCCATCGGCGTGGGGTCAGCTTCTAGTTGGACTTGTAAGCGCATATAGATACGAAGGTTCTCGAGTTGATCATGAGATGGCAAAGTCCGAGGCCAAGATACTTGGAAACTCAATCAAGAATGCCAGCAAAAAGGACCCTGTAGAGGATCGGGAGGTCATTAGGATACTGACAACAAGAAGTAAAGCACATATCTCCCTTACTTTCAAGCACTACAAGGAAATGTTTGGCAAGTCCATTGATAAGGTAGCTTGAGATTGTAAATTCAAATCTATCTGAAAATTCTAGATATTTTTTTTTTATCTTTATTGATCATCTCAAATGTATATTTTTGTCACCATGAGCAGGACTTAGTTGATGAATCATGCCTAAATGTAGCAGTACAGAGCTTGGAATCAGCTCCAAAGTATTTTAGCAAGGTATGCCTACTAAGCAATGTTACTCTTCTTGATGCCAAAGAATGAAGAAAACAAAGTTGTATTTGGAATTCAGGTAATTGACAAGGCTTTCAAAGGAGCACATAAGACTGCGAAAGATGCACTTGCAAGAGTGATTGTAAGTCGAGCTGACGTGGACATGGAAGAGATCAAAAAAGCTTATCAAGAGCAATACAATGCCAAACTGGAAGACATGATAGTAAAGAATACCCATGGCAACTACCGGGAAGCATTGCTTTCCTTGGTACAAAACTGAGATCATTTATATATGTTATTGTCCATCATATGTCATGTTCAAACCAGTGCATGTTCTCTACATAACTAGAAAAACATTTGAATGGTGAATAAAATTATAGGAAGTAGATTCAATGAGGCAATAATGAGTTGAGACTGAATATATGCTCAGTCTCTATTGTGTGGTCTGAGTGACTATTAAGCATTTGTTCTCATCATAAGTTTGTTATTGGTGATCTTGATCTGTTGTACTCATTTGAAGATGAAACTTGATATATGATGGTGCAGATTTTCTCAAGATGAAATTTGATTGAAGGTATATGATGATGCAGATTTTCTCGAGATGAAATTTGATTGAAGGTCACAAGTATTCTTAAACTTTTTTTTTTCAAGTTTAAATGAGGCGGTTGAGGAATTGAGAAGCTTAGAGCTGATTGATCCTCTTCTCTGAGGATACCTTAAAATGTGATTACTCATCTATGTCCTCGAAATAGTGGATCTAATGGTGGTATGAATGAAGGATTGTACTCTAGATGAAGAGAACAAGTTGGGAAGGTAGACTAGTGTATCATTGCTTGTGAATTGGCTAAGCACTATAAGTATTTTATCCCTATTTCTGGAACCCAAAACCTCTATTTCTGGGAGCCAAATCCATAAACTTTTTCAAATCATTCATAAAGATGTTTTCGGGTTCACCGTTCATGTTGTATTGTCTCTATTTCTGGACACAAAAATTGTCACCTTCGAGATAGTATGTTTTCAAAAAAATGAGGAACCGCCACATTAGCGGCCCCCCTAGAGCCAGTCCTAGTATGTTTTCAAGTTCGTATTGATGATATCTTAGACTATTTTTGTATAAATTTGTGTCCTGCATTAAATGTCTTATTGTATCACTGCCAAGCTACCATTGTTGAAAATTGGAAGCTAGTTATAATCGATCCAACATGGGAAAAAAAGGCATATTATAGGAGATGAAGATTTGGAAAAGAAATCAAACATGGGAGGTGGTATCATTATCTAAAGAAAAACTATATGTTGGTTGAAAATGAGTCTATACTACTAAGAAACTAACTGAAGGAAGAGAATCAGTTTAAAGCTCACGACTACTAAAGAATTACACATGGTATTGATTATGATTAGATGTTTGCTCCAATTGCCAAAAATAATTCTATTCATACTCTTATCTCTTTGCTGCAAATCTTAGTTGAAAGTTGCATCAATTAGATGACACCAATGCCTACGAAATTCATTATATTGGTTGAAAAAAATTATATCCCCTTGATTTTATAGATTTATTTGAGTAGTTGTTTCTACAAATGCAAGTTGTTGATGGCATAATGTTTCTCTAACACAACCAATGGAGGAAGCTCTTTTTATTATGTGTGGATGATATCATCGTCAATGGCTGTCAAAAGCAATGAAATAAATGATATTTGTTTTTGAAAGCTCTATTAGCACGTGTTGGAAACAAAATATTTGGATAAATTGAGGTACTTCTTGGGTATTGAAGTCATCACAATGTGCCTAGATTTACTATTTTTGGAATGTTGGGTTGCAAGTCTACTAAAACTCCATTGTTCAAAATCACCAACTTTGCAAATGTAGTGGTGCATGCCTATAAATCATGGTAAATTCGACAAAATGAATTTAATTTACATACTTGACTTGATGTCACTTATGTTGTGAGCATAATGAATCGACATATGCATGTTCCAGAAGAACCACACGTGGAGTCTACATTCCAAGATATTAAGATATTGTAAAGTTTTCAGTTGAGGTATATATCTCTCTCGATAATGAAATCCTAAACGTAGAATTTTAAGATGAGTCTCGATTGACTATTTAATGATTGTTGATCTAACATTGATAACTCCATTTTTTGTTACGGGAAATCTTGTTACTTGAATAAGAACTAGAATGTTATTGCTAAATCAACACAAAAGCTTGGCATAGATCCATGACTCAAGGTGTTGGTGAGTCATTAGGTTAAAGCATTTTCTATCAAAACTATTGTGTCATCTAGCTAGAGGCACCTCTTCTTCTCTTTTATGACAAAAAAGTTGAAATTGAAATTGCTAATAGCATTCAACATGATCGAATGAATCATTTAAAGCTTAATCAAGATATTACAAAAGATTTTTTTTTTTAAAAAATGAAGTATTTATATATATATTCCATATGTGTATGATAGACAGAGCAAATAGCAAATTTTTTGCTAAGAGTTTGTGTAGTAATATTTTTTTTCCTATTTTTATAAGATGAGATTAAATGATATTTGAACACCAAACTGAGAGGAATATGGTAATAAATAAGGAATTTGAAAGAATTTTTTATTTTGTTGTTGGTCCAATTATGCCCTAAGCTTTTGATTGACACATGGTTTTGATGATGGGACAAAATTAAAGTTAGGAAGATACTCATCAAATGTATTGTGCAAAAAACTTAACATAGGTTGCAGATGCAACACATATGGAAAGCCTAAGTAAGCCAAGAAGGCTGGATATTCGACATATGGAAGTCTCAATAGGTCGACAACTAGATGTTAGATATGATGATGTCCCAATAGGTTGACAAAGCTTGGATGCTAGATAGATGAAGTCCCAGAGGCAAGGATCTTCTGCCATGATGAATTCTCAACAAGTCAATGACAGGATGCTAGGCATGCTAAAATTCTATCAAGTCAACGAGGACTGAATGCTAGGAAGATGAAGTCCTAGAGGCAAAAAAACTTCTAATTATGGTGAAGTCCAAGAGGCTTGAAGAGTCCCTTAGCATAAAAGTAAAACTATGAGGGGAAGAGTTGAGTGAAATTATAATATTGGGTTAAAGGGATTAGACCTAGATATAGACTTAGCCTTAGAAGTGGCTAAAGTCACAAGTTCAATCAATTGAAAGGGAATCCTGAGTTGACTAGTAGATCAATTGATTGACACTGATAACTCAATTAATGGATAAAACCTTAAATTTGAAATTTGTGGTTTGGACAAATGTAAAGGTTATTGTGTAATCAACTCATACCAATTGACAAACTAACCAAATATTTTTGTTAAGAAAAATAGTCCACTAATCGGTCAACTATGATCAAGTAGTTGACTTGTATGGAGGACTAGTTTGTTGGATCAAGAAAAAGCGTTAGAGGAGGTGAATAACATGCTTCATATGCATTTATAAATTTTTCAAAAATCACAAAGTCGTGTAATGGAAATTAAAAGATAAACAATAAAGAACACAGTGGTTTTACTTAATTTACAACCTCGTGACTACTACTCCAAGGCTCGTAGTTAGTTATACTATTTTCATTGGGCAATCACTATCAAATCGCTTCTTTACCAAAGAAAGGTTTGGTAACAAGACTATCATCCTTAGAGTAGAAAGAACAAAGAAAGCGAGAGTAATAATAACAACAACTACAAGTTACCAGAGTCTAGGCTTGTTTGAGCTCGTAGTGGCGTCGTATCATTATTATGTCATTGAGACTTGAGCCAATGAATTATCAACATTCGAAAGTGTAACAGGGCTCTTAAGATGTTAGAAGAATGGATGATGAAGACTTTGTTCAAAGACTTGATTTATAGGTTGTGATCCAGGTGCCTAGATCGACTTGAGGCACCTCTAACAACCTATATCATATATGAACTTGCTGCCATGATAAGCATTTGGACCAAGGCACCTTGAAGTCTTTTAGAATGCCTAGGTATTCAAGCGCCTAGATCTCATTCTCCAACTTACTTCATTAGTTATCTTCCTGCATCACAGTGTTAACATAACATATATACATATATCAAACATGAATATGATTGATAGCCCTTTGAGTTGTCCAGTCTCAACTTTAGATCTCCCGTGAGATCTTAGATTGAACTGACGTCTACTGCTCTCTTTCCAAGAGTGCGTCATCACCACTCCACTTGGGAGAGATTACTTAATGCTAAGTTTGGCCCACCCGACTTACTTGCACTTTCGCTCAGTCTGACCTTGACTCTCTAGACTTTCCGCTAGACCTTAGGCCCTCGACCTCTCTTGACTTCCTCCTAGTGTTCTCAACCCCAAGAACTTTCCTCCTGGTGTCCTCTGTTGGGACCAAATTCGAAATTCAGTGATCGTGTTTCTACACTCCTATGCACAGCGAAAATTTAAAATTTTATGTGATTTAACAATTAAATCAAAGGAGTGTTCGTATGGATTTTAAACCAAACATAAGCATGATCTTTATCTAAGCATGCATTACAATCTAACCGTATAAGTAAGATCCTAAAAGCATAACAAAGA
>JBBMJZ010399132.1:0-29786 GCA_037833815.1 Zingiber zerumbet
GTGAGTTTACATAGGTTGCAGGGATTTACGCCCCGCTAACCCCGAGATTAGACCCTAAGATCTCATGTGACAATTAATGTGTCATTTACCAACTCAGCTAAACCCGTGGGAGCACAATCTTATTATGTTGTGGTCCATGGGGTGGTGGTCATGCATATCCATTCTTGCTTCCATATGATTGTGTTGTGGTCCATGTCTAGACCAGTATGAAAATGTTGATGGGATTCTATCTGCACATAAATTTTTGAAAGAGGATGGACAGTACCTTATGAGATGTTGATGCTGCTATACAAAAAAAACTGAGTGACGATGTTTCTATAAGGCATAAGAGCTTTCCTATAGGAAGTAGTGCGGCGATGAATGATTGGTTTAAAAATATTCAGATATCTAGCTTTTGATGCAATTCATATATCATGAAGAGACGAGGGAAACTAATTATAAATGTTGGTACAATTATGTTCCATGTGGTCCAGTTCTACCAAATGATTTTGATATGTTTGACAAATGATTTAAGTTAGCTTTATGTAATATATTGCTTATGAGGTTTATCAAATGTGCAGGAGCAAAAATCTTAATAGATGAATTAAAGAAGTCCAAATAAATTAAAGTTGATTGAATATAGAGAAGTTAAGACAGACATTGACAAATCAGGAAGATCCTATAGAAGTTAGTAGATGGAGAAGTATAAATAGGTTAAAGTTGACCAAATGGAGAAGTTCATTAGGAGTTGGTAGTTAAGAAGTTCGGATGAAATATCTAACCATGGAAGAAGAAGTCCTATAGGTGAGGCCTCTTGGCAGAAGAAGATCTAGAAGTGAGACCTTTTGCGAGTGGAAAAAGTACAGGTGAGGCCTCCTGGCAAATGGAAGATGACTCGGGTACATAGAATCTCTCACATAACGAGTACCTATAATCTTAGGTTTAGGGTAGACTCTTACTTAGGTGTGGATTTAATAAAAAAAAAAAAAAAGGTGTTTTGGGATCATAATCAATGATTCCATAGACTAGGGTTAATGTCAATTACTTGATATATTAAATTGACTGAGTAATCACCTCAGGATGTACAACACACACAGAAAAATTCTATTTAGAGTAGTTAAGTCAACTCGATATGAATCATGCTGATTGGATTGAGTTGAGTCAATTAGGCAATGACTGAACCACTATTTGAATTTGAAAATTAAATTATTTAAAGAGGATCTTATCTAATCTAGTTAACTAATTGGATTTCATCGACTAGAATAGATTCCAGTGGACTAGATTGTCGTTGAGCGACAACAACTGACAATAAGTATTTTGTGAACAAAGTTTTTAGTTGACTGGCTAGAGTTTGACTCAATTTGAATTAAATAAACAACTCGATGAAGTTTATATTATGTCATTTTATTTTATTTTATTTTATTTTATTTAGTTGACCATCGGCTTGAGTAATTTTAAAATAATCGATTCGATTGTATAAAAAATTTTCATTGACAATTAAGAAAAATTAATTGTGGTAAAAGGTCAATACGTTCGCCCCCAGTATTCCCGTTAACTTGTCTTAAGGTCAACACGGAGGAGATAAATCACGGACAGCTACTAGTCGGGCTACTAGCCTTTGGAATAGTGACTAGCACATAAGGGAAGTATTTTATCTCGGCTTTGATGAGATTTGAACCCTAGACCTCATTGTGACAACACCTCATGTGATATCCACTAGACCGTCCCGAAGGGACATTAGAAAAATCAAGAAAACACATGTGGAGGTTTATTTTGACCAATATTCTTAGATCTACTATCCATAAATAAAAAAAATCTCCTATAATATATTATAACTAAGTCTCAAATTCCATATATCTGTTTTTTTTGACCGGAGAGCCGGACCAACACCTTACCTCCGAAGAAACTATAAATAAAGAGAAGGACAAGCCTAACACAATCAACACTATCACTACACTGAAACTCCACTTTGCTTTTATCATAATTTTTATACTCTTATTTTAGAGCTTAATGCCCCTCTAAGCTCATTTGCTTTTTCGATACAACATTGCTTTTACATCTTACTAATAAAATTCCTTGATGATTCATGAATCCGTTAGTTCGATCAATCTCTAATCAAGTTTACCAAATTTGAATTAAATTTTGATGTTTAATTAATATGTTTGAGGATTGAATAAGATATTATGTATATCAAGATAGATTAATTAAATATTTAACAATATAGAAGTATAAGTGTATTATGACCATGGAAGTCTTAATAGATAAGTGTGACTAGATATTAGATATATGAATGGAAGTCCTAACAAAAGTATTAGATGTTAGATATATGAATTTAGATCGTTATCTTCCGGATTAACAGATTATATAAAAAAATATTATATGAAAAAAATATTAAATATAGTATATAATTGTAAAATTAGGAAAGGCTTTTGGAGGAGTTGTCCACGTTGCAGGCGACGGCGACGACGACGACTGGGCACGAGGCGCTCATGGACCTGGACATGTTTAGGAGCCCGTCTCCGTGGAGGAGCTTCGGTCCGACGAGCAAGCCGACCACCACAGGACGCAGATGAAGTAGGAGGAGGCGCTGGCGCCGAACCACGACAACCCCTTCCTCCTCGCTAAAATCCTAAACCCCTGAACCCTAAATCCTAAACCAAAACCTCTCCTTTCCTCCGCCCCTCGATCAGTTTCTTTCGCTGAAGCGATATATTCGATATTGACAGGGCAGACGCTGAGTCGGTACGCCAGCTCCCAGTGGGCGGCGAGGAACGATTTGACAGCGGCCGAGGAAGCATTCTTGGAGGCGATCGAGGCCGGCCCTTAGAGCACCGTCGGCAAGGAAACCTGCTACCCATTGGCCTACGACGTCGGCGACTGAACGATCATAACATTCTTCCATCCATAGGTATTTCATTCTTCGATCATAACAAATTCCCGCCGTGATAGCTTCGGATCTGATTGACTTTGGTCCCTTTTTGTTTTCTATTTCTTTTTGCAAAAATTGATGAATGGTTTAAGAGTGTCAAATTTACGCTCAATAAAATGTATCCATGTATACCTACTAAAATCATCTACAACTACCAATGCATCTTTAATATTGTTTAGTGATGTTATGCTATGAGGATCTTGTAAATTTAAATCAATTAATTCTAAGTAATTTCTTTGTTTTTTGCTTTTGTCAAAAGATTTAGCATGCTTTCCTTCCTAACACAAATCACATACTCTGTGTTTGGCACACTTTACTTTAGGCAAATCCTTCTCTAGATTTCTGTTATAGAGTTACAAAAGAAGCCTTATGTTAGAGTGCACATAAATCATCGATGTCGTAACCTAGGTTCCTCTTCTTTTACATTAAAGATTTAATAAATGGATTAAAATATTTGTGTATACATTGTGATTCCAACATCCAACACTTGGTATTCAAACTTAATTTTATACCTAATATCACATAATTGGTTAATACTAATTAGATTAACATTCAATCTTCTACAAGTAAGACTTTTTGAATAACGAAATCAGATGTAAGTTCAATATTACCTTGGCCTATTGCCTTTTGCTTCCCATTGTTTTCAAAGGACATATTACCTTTTCTTGGTACTTTAGTGTAGATAACTTGTTAGCATCTCGAGTTATATACCTTGAGTAATCACTATCAATCGACCATTCACTTTTAGTGCACCTACTTCTTATCAATAAGAAAAGAAATATAAGATGCATTGACTCCTAGGGGGTTAGCAAAATAGAAACATGAACATAAATACATAATTTGCAAAAGGAATTCGTTATATAAATATTCATTTCTAGACATTTTGTCATGTTTAATTGGCTGCTCGGCAACCATGTAGATCACTTTACAGATTTAAAAATATTATACATAATTAGATTAATAGAATTTATTTTAACATTTATTTTTTGGCATGATAAGAAAATGGCTATTAATAAAAAAAAAAAAAGTGAATATCTAGATAGCTAATTTTAATTTGAATAGAATTGATAGTTACAAATAGCAGATTGCTAAATATAATAGAAATACAAAGATAAAAATAGAAAAGAAAAACAAAAATTCATGGTCATCAAAGTTAATTAACTAGCTCCTAATCATGCCAACTCATGCAATTTATAGAATGCAAATTAATAATAATATCGGTTTTCTGTATTGTGGACAGTCGACTTAACTTTTTTTTATTGAATCGAGTGCTTATCTTATTAGTTAATTATCAATCGACTTATCATAGAAAATTTCAAATTTAGTTTACAAAGAACATTTAGGCATGAAAGCAAGGATGTTTAACAAAGAAATATTTTAAATAGCAGTAATAGACAAGATTTCAATCAAATAAATCATAAAAAATATTAAGCAACTATGCAACAACCCCAATATGCCAACCAACTAGAATTAAAAGTTTAAATCTATTAGCACATGTTTAATTTATTTATTATCATGATTCCATTGTTTTGGGAACTCAACATAAGTTAGGTCCAACTTTTTTAATCGACAAGTACTTAGGAACCCAAACTTTCCTACTTTTATTGGCACTTTACAAACATTATGGTTAATCAATGATACATATGATGATTCTTTTTTTTTGTTTTGTTTTGTTCCCTGGTACCATATTGAGATAGTTGTTTTAACCCCTTCACTTGTTCCTTTAAAGAAACATTTTTGGCCTCAACTTTTTCAATTTTTGAGCATCATATTTTTCATTATTACAGGTTACTAGAGCTTTCTCCTTTTAATGGAATTCTAGTTCAATTTTTTTTTTTATTTCTATTTTTTATTTTTATGTTTTTCTTGTTTTTTGTCCTTTCTATGTTAGTAATGAATTTGCCAATGACGCTATAGTATTGAAAAGTCTATCTACATGTTCAAGATACACCTAATCTTCTACCACAATGATGCTATGTTAGTCTTCTTCTTTCGAGGACTCATTGATAGTGCTACATGATTGTCCAATGTTGTAGATGGTGCCAAAAGTGTTTTTTTGTAGTGTTTCTTCGCCTTTTGATAGTCTATTGGTCATCCCAAGTCGCATTAAGAGTTTTTTTTTTATCCTTTTCTTCATATCTTGGAAATCACTCTAGTCACTTTTCTTGTGCCACCTAAAATATATTACTTTATTTAAAGTATTTTTACCTTCTTTCTTGGTTCTCTCTCTTGAAAGCATCTATGGACATCCTTCTTATTGAGGCGCTTGCACCTCTTTAATTATCCTCCTTCGAAGATTCACTAATTCATTGCAAACTCATAATCACCTTCCTCTAATTAAGTCTTCTTTAAATTACAAGGATGATGGTCATTCCTCATTTCCTTTCTTCTTCTTATCTATTTTTGTTGTAATCCTAGGACCTCATCAATCTAAAATGTATCCAATCACCCTATCTCACTTAGACTTCATCCATCTACCAAGTATCGAGTCACCTTGACTCATTTGAAAATTTTCCAACCTACACCTATAGTTCCTATCAAATGCCTACACCTACATACTTACACTTATTAGAATAGCATATATTAACGTAAACCTTTTGTTAATTACATCAAAATTTTCCGTACTTAGGCTATGATTGTACTAGCATTCTCTTCCGTAAGTTAAACTTCTATAGCTATTATTGCACCAACATCTATATCTTGGTCAAGTACATTCCTAGGGAGACGTCTACCCCAACGATATACAAGATTATAGTCCCTTGCAATATCTGAGTCAAGATTCATTTGTCTTCATCTTCCAAGAGGTCTCGTCATTGGATCCTTAGCTAACAACCTAGAAGTCTCACATCTTTATCTAGATGCCTAAAAGCCTCACCTCTAGGTCTTTAGATGGCAAGGAGCGTCTCTTCCTGGTCTTATTCATCTATTAGGTCTTCCTTAATGGCATTTGCTACTCTCCTTTTGAGCATCCTATCAATAACTATTGTAATTCTCCATCTTCTATGACCACTTGAATTTTTCAAACAACTAACTCCTATTAAGACCTCTTGAACTTTTCCATCAGTCAATATCTATTGGGTTTCTCCATAGCTCTTGAACTTTTTCATCTACCAACACATGTCAGACTTCTTTAGCTACTAAGTGTTTGGTCAACCTGGAACTATCTGTACTTCTCCAACTTGCCACCTTTACAGTTGTTGAGTCATCAACACTTTTACAGTTACTGACAAGTTTTTGCACTTGCACACTAGAGAAATACATCAATCGCAGAATAAACCTAACCATTTTAAAACCAATTTGACTAGACCTGACCACTTGCGGCATGATTTGCATCAATAATTTTTTGCCTTTTAAATATTTATTCAACTGCTCAAGTTTGGGTATAATAATAGTGCGAAATAAATCAACTCAAAATTTTCCTCTTTGTTCTTTCCCTCTTACTTATGAGAAATAGATTTACTTAAAATATTTCTTCCATATATAAAAACAAGTGCAAAAGTTAAAAGGGTGCCCCATTTTTTATGAATTATTAAAAGAGTGCCCCACTTTGATTTTTAATCAAAGGGTACCTCTTATCACTATTTAGTCGTGTACATTTACTCTCTTACCCTCCAATATTGTTTCCATTATTATCTTCCGCCTAAATCTCCTGTCTAAATCCTGAATTGATTAAACTTGTTGTAACAACTACAATTTTCTAACTGTTACATATGTTGTAGCAATTATGGGTTCGTAGCTACTACAATGTATACTTAATATGTTTAAAAATATTCACGTTGTAGTAACTATGATTTCATAGCTACTACAACATAGTCAATCCTATTCATGTATCATTCACGTTGTAGTAGCTATAAAACCGTAGTTGGTACAACAGCTATAGCAGCTACAAAATCATAGCTATTACAACGGTTGTAATAGCTATGGTTTGTAGCTGCTATAGTGTGGATTTGACCTATTCACCTAACATTCACTTTATAGTATCTACGAAATCGTAGTTTCTACAATGCGTCTCACGGTTTTGAATTTAAGCGGGAGATAATAATGGAAAAAATATTGAAGGGTAGATGGTAAATGTAGACGACTGAACAGTGGGAAGGGATGCCCTTTAGATTAAAAAGTGGGGTGCTTATTTGATGATTTGGAAAAAAAAAGGGTGCCTTTTTTTCCCCTAAAACCAATAATTAAAATTTGAGAAGATTGTTATTACATAAATACTAGATCAAACATATAGAGTTAACATGTTTTTAGTCTTCAAATCCTCCTTAATTTTGATCAACCTTCCCTAGAGTAATCTGAGTGCCTTCTCAATCTAAGCTATCAGCCTTCGAGTCCTCTATGCTCCTCCTTAATGTAGACTACTTGTCTTTGAGTTGTTCGAGTATCTATTCAATCTACATTACTTTTTCTAGAGTTCTCCAAGCTCCTCCTTTTCTTTCCATTTTGAATGAAGTCGAGGCTCTTTATAGTTCTATTGTCGTGTGTAAAATTGTAACAAGGTGACCTACAAAAATTGTATACAATACTCATTTCTCTCACACACTATCTAGTCACAACATACCCCTTTTCAAAGAGTGGTGTGGAGGAAATTTCAAGGGTTGAGATGGATAACATTTTACACATCAAGAGCAAAGTGAACAAATCATATTTATTTGAAAATTATTTATTAGAATTATTTATTTTATCACTAACTAGTCACATCATACCTTCATTGTGTATGGTGAGGAGGAAGTTCTAACTTCTATGGGGCAATGAAGCAATGCACCTCTACATAGATAATGTGTTTGCATTCAAGAGAAATATAAAACATAAAAAACATTCTTTATGTCACAATTAATAATCCACTTGATCAAGTGATTTGTGAAAAGCAAATGGATACAATGATCTTAAAAGAAAAAACAAACTTTGTCAATTCGTGGTACATGCTTTGAACTGATAGTGTTTGACTAAAAAGGTTCCAATATAATAAGTATTTCTATGTAGTTGTTCATTTACAAATTGATTTAATGAGAAAGAAGGCTACAAGGTGGGATGATCATTGTGAGACATAATATATCTATTGGATGGATCCTTAAAAAGTGTCTTTTTTCCATCTTATTTTCTTGTTTGGATGATGAAAAAAATGAATATATGTATAACACAATTTTTGTTCAATAATGAACTTAGTAATTTTTATGACATCTTTTTCATTAGTAATTTGGAGTAGTACATACATGTATTCATTAAATTTATCAATTTTTTAAGTTCAAATTGAATAACATCTACATAATTAAATCTTTTTATAACTGTTAAAAATTGTATTTTCTACCATAGAAGATAAATAGAATTTACAAATGTTAGAATCTCACTTTTTAAGCCTATCTAGAATATATATCTAAAGCACAATAGATTTAAATACAATCATTGTAATTAATTATAAAAAATAAATAAAACCTACTTTAGATGTAAATGATTCACCTAACATGATTGATATAACATTAAAGTTATATATTACATGACAAAATTTTGTTGCAATACTAGATTTTGTTGCTATTTAATATTTGTCAAAGCATGCTAAGTTAAGAATAAGTAGATATTTAAATTTATTTCTAACCGGTTACTAATAATTATAAAAAGAAAAAGAATTTATATAAATCATAATGACAAATAACAAAGAGATAATAAAACTAATTCTAATACATAAATTTATGAATCAAATTTTCTCATGTCTAAGAATTTGTTAAATTATTGCCCCTAATCATAATAATGAATCCTAATAAAGAGACATTGAGGTATTAGTTGTCACAAACATTAACATGAAGCTGATAATTAGGCACATGGCTTGTCGTCAAGAAGACCTTATCGCTAATAAAGTTAAATATTACTTCGAAAATATTGTTAAACTCTCAAATATGTCATTATCAGCCAACTAATGGCGGTGGGACCTTCGTACTCATGATAAATCCTAATGTAGGAGGCTATGTGAGAGCCAACCATTATTCCACTATTTCAAAGGGGAAATTATGGTCGATGTAGGTTCTTAATGAAATATCTTCCATCCCTAAAGTGATGATTGTGGATGAACATAATGAACAAGGAAAGTAGAATAAAAGAAATCACTCATGATAATTATACCCTTTTTTTACTTAAAAGGAAGGAGTGAAGGCCCCTCTAACATGAAGTGTCGTTAGAAAAGGATATATGGCAAAGTTCTAGTTGTACAGTCCTCCAAGGTCCTTTATTATGTAAAGGACAATCTATGGGTCATGAAATTTCACGATCCACCTTGTGATGTTGTCCTAACTAGTAGGGCCAAATGATTTTCCATTAAAGGATTCTTTAACTTCTCTAAAGGAAGGGGGGAAAACCTTTATCTATTATGAGCAATAATGTGCCTAGTGATAACTTAATCAAGTTTTTAACCAAAAGGTTACTACTCAACCAACCGAAGGATCACAAATATTTTTAATTTGTCACCAAGGCTATGGTGCGATGGTAAAACACTTTCACATTTAAGTAGATATCTACGGGTCGATTCCTAACTACGACACATTGCGAAATTAATTTCCTCTAGTTGGAAAACAACCTTGGAATAATGACTATGGAATGACGAATCGTTCGTACTTTTCGATTTATCTTGGTAATTGGTGAAAATTTTTCATAGAACCAATTACCACTAAAAATAATCAGTTAGAAGAGTTGGATACTTGGATTTAAAAAAAAAAACAAATGTTCTCAATTTACCTTATGGCCTGAGTTCATCTTCATTAAAAGATCCCTTGACATTCTTAAGAGAAAATCATTATCCTATTTTTGCAAATAATATTGTGCTTGTAGGGCTTAATTGATTCTCTACAAAAAAAAAAATGTATAAATTTCTCTAAGTTAAAAATTCTCCAAATTATCTTAAGGCACATTGCACTTAGTGCGAGTTAGGTCGAGTCTCCACCAAAGGTCTCTCAACCGCCTTAAATGTAAAAAAAAAAAAATAAAAAATAAAAATAAAAATAAAAATGATCTATCTTAAGATTAGTATACCTAATGAGGGCAAAGCCGAATGTCCATAAAAATACCTCAATGTACCAAAAGGTTGAAAAGTCATTAAGATACCTTAAGACATACTTTACATATTGGTTTTACTATATCTAGTAAAAGACGAGGACTAACTTATGATAAAAGGTGAAAAAACCTCCACAAGGATATAAAAGTCATACAAAATTCATGCAATAAAAAATGAAAAATTAGAAAAATTGTGAGACTTTGAATCATCACATTACGTAGCAAATATGCTAACACATTGTAGTTGCAAATAATTTATGATTTATATAAAGTACCTCTTATGGCAAAGGATCTTCCACACTTCAATTATCCCGTTCCCTTTTCCCTTTTATGGTTTAGAGCATCTAGACCTATTTAGATTATTTTGTTGAGGCAAATTGGGGGTTTACAATTGTGGAACCGACTTTCGTTGATGGGTCAAGGGCATAGTTTTTATATTTGTGCCAACAACCGATTTGCTACGGAAGGATTCTATTATTGTTGTTATTGTTGCTAGTCTCAAGTCTCTTTCCACTGTTCTAGGTTGACCCATAATCCTCTTTACTTGTTCCTCCATTAAAGATGGTCCTAAAATAGAAAATAAAACTTTTTTAGTTTAACCATTTTCTTCAAATGAAAAGAATTTTTTAAACCATTTGATGGTGATACATACAACCTACAAATGACTTTTCTTTTATATGTCTAAGATGAGCTAGTTAATTATCTCCACCTAGTGATTGGGTTAATTACATAGAGATACTTTGTGTTAGGACACGTAGAGAGTTACACATCACAAAGCTAACATCTTCGATTTACTTGGTCTCCATCCCCTTGAGATGACTAATTCAAGGATCCGACTTTTACGATCTCATCCACTATGAATTCTCTTTTTCTTGGAAACTTTTTAGAGGTAGAGAAACCCCATACAAACTATTCTCACAAGAACAAAATACAAAAAACATCAAAAATGAATGGAAAATGAAAGCACAGCATTTTACAATGAATTCTTTGCTTTGGATGTTTGTTTGTCGCTTTAGATTGCCTCTTAGTAGTTGAGAATGCAACAACACTTCTCCTCTAAGCCATCTAGAATTGGAATTTTCAAATGTCCATGAAAATCCTTTTTCTAAAATTCCTTCCACATCTCCTAATCAATTGTCTTACCTCAACTGATTGTCACGGTAGCTCGACCGTTCAAAACCTGTAGAATGATTCTTTTAGCCTTATGAATCGATCAGTGTGACAATCTAATTGATTAAGCCAATATAGGGCTGTAAATGAACCAAACGTTCATAAGCAAGCTTCGTGTTAAGCTTGGTAAGAGTTTGTTTATATTCATTCAATACACACAAGATCGATTAAATAAATAAGCTTGAACAACTCGTTAAACTAAACAAACAAGCTTGAACACATATATATTTAGCTCGTTAAGGTTCGTGAATAACGTTCGTGAACAATGTTTATTAACAACATTTGTGAACAATATTCGTGAACCGTATTCGCTAATAAAACTCTTATCAATATGCTAAATAAACAAAACTACTTTTAAAATAAACAAACAAGTTTGAATTATCAAACTCAATAACTAATCAAACAAACAAAAGTTTCAAACAATCAAACAAGTTTGAATTGAGAGTTCGATAACATCTAACGAATCAAGCTCAAGTCAAGCTTGAATTGAAAGCTCGATAACATCTAAACAAACCAAGCTCATGCTAATCTCAAACTATAAAAAATAAACCAAGCCAAGCTTGAACAATCATTTCAAAAGTTTGGTTCATTTTAGGCTCGTCTTGGCTTGACTCGGTTACCTTATCAAACAAGCTTGAACACCTCAAAACTTGGTTCGGCTCGGCTTGTTTATAGCCTTAAGTCAATGGATCCCAAAGCTTCTGTTCGTAAAAGAGAAATTACCTAATCGATTTTCCAATTGATTCAGCATCTTTCTATGATCGCAAAATCACATTATCAATTTATTGGGTCATTGATTGACTTAGTCTTAATCGATTGTCCTAATCTATTATAAGGCTTTTTGTTCACAAGAGAAACACAGTCTAATCGATTGACTCAATTGATTGACATTACCTGAATCGATTGCCCTAATTGATTTTGGCACCTTCTGTGCTCTCGCGAAAACTCTTTCAATCAATTATCCTAATCGATTGCTTTGGGCCAATCGATTACCTTAATCGATTGCCCAACCCTAACGTTCGGAATCTGAGTTTAGGATTCCTTTGCTCAACATTTGGTCATCCGTGACTCGTTGGGACTTTTCGTTGTTTAGTATCTAGTCAACCTTGGCTTGCCAAGGCTTCTTCACTAAGTGTTCGGTCAACTCTTAACTCACTTAGACTTTCCATCTCATGTCAACTTCTCGTTGGACTTTCGATCACCAAGTGTTGGTTAACTTTTGGCCTACTTGGACTTTCCCTTACCTAGCCATGCTAGGACTTTCATTGCCTAGTCCCCTTGTCTAATCTTTAGTTAGGACTTCCGGTTGTCTAACTTCTAATTAGTATTTTCCCGGTCAAGTATTCAGTTTTCTCTTGACCTATTTGACTTCTCTCTCACACATTGTTAAATATTGAAACTCAAGTTCGAGTCAATCGATTTTAGTTAATCTGGTCAACCTTGACCCGAGGATGATTGTACCAATACTTTGATCACGATAAATACCTGTATCATCAAATCATGAACTAATTATTATTGCATGATGAGATTTTCTTTAAATGTCTTAATAATTAGTGAAGCTTTTCAAATCAAGTATTTTCATAGGTTCAATTCCTCTGGTGGGGAAACAATCAATTACCAAGGTCCTAACAAATTTTATAAGTTTAATTATTAGGAGCTTGTACATAAATAAATTTTAAAATGTTCTATATTTGATAATTATGATGGTCTTTTTTTTATTCTAGACCTAAACAATTAACATAAATGGACATGTATGAAACTCTCACTAATATAAGGTCTCGGAGAAGGATCAGATCATATTGAGTCATTGTACGTAATCTTATCCTACATTATAAGATATTTTTTTGACTCAAATTTATAATCACAAAGTCATACAATAATAATGTCACTGTTATGTCAAAACTCCTTTTTCATAATTAGCATAAAAGTATATTAATAATTTATGCCTTAATTATGCTTGATGAGCTATTGTATAATTCTACATAACATTTTATAGTTAAACAAATTAAAAGGGGAGAAAGAATAATGGAGGGTGACAACGACACTATCTAGTCAAGAGAAAAAAAATTATTCACATATGCTTTTTTTTTCTTTTTTATAATTAAAAAGAAAAGAAAAGAAAAGAATCACCTGCAAAGAATGTGAATCTTGTCTTCCTTCCATTTGTGTTGGTCTAAAGCTGTAGTCAAGTGTCCCCTCAGATAAGAAATGTGATTTAAGATTCAAGAAATGACAAAGCCCTACTTGGAAAAGGAAATATTGTGCTTTTATGGTTTTTGTTTGAATCTTGAACCACACAATTTCATACATTAATTTCATGTTCCAAGTGTAAATGAATAGAAAGGTTTCAACTGTTACTATTTTTTTTTTCTCATTGCTAGAAATCCAATAATTATGTAGGTATTCATGGAAAAAAATTTCTATTATGCACAAAGAAATTTTACATTCTATCATTTTTGAAAAAAAAAATTAATAAACTAAGTGGGTATATAAAAGATATTATTTATTTTTTATCACTTAAACACGTATATAAAAAAAATATTGTGACATTTAATTTCATATAGAACATTATTTTGTATATACCGTGATTGGACGATTTCACCGCTTATAATTGAAAAGAAAAGTTACAATAAATTTTTCAAAAGTATATATTTTTCCAATGAATCTCTTCCATTTGATTTTTTTTTTTTTTTATCCTCCTTTTCTTCCTAATTAAGGGAAGCATGTAGACATTTCAGGTAGACCTTGAGGCACACGCATAGGATAATCTTAGTATAAAGATTTTATGAAAGTTAATGAGCTCAGTACTCAAATTATAATTATATCATAATAATGTAGATAGATGTATCCATTACATGAAAAAACAAAAGGTCAAATAAAAAGAGCCATCAACTTGTATAATTGGATGTAAGTCCATTCAATTAAATGGATGTTCACATTTGATTCTTTTAGAATGATGAATCACCTCTATTATTAAGCTAGTAGTGAAATTATTGGTGAAAGGATGCCTTTAAATGGTTAGTTTCAACCAAATACTTTTTAATGTATTTGATACACAAATTAAATTAGGTTTGAAAAGTGTTGATAAAATATGCATGCATCAAGTGTGCAAGAATTTAGAATGGTGCAAATAGGAAGTCGAAGAGCTTAGAGACTCAACGTGATTGAGTTACGTTGGTTGGTTACGAATGGTTTAATGTTTTGAAGAAGGGATCTCTGAGTAGATTCAGTCAACTTGAGTGGAATCTTAGTAGATTAGAGAGTTCAGTCAATCCTTGAGTTGACTAAACCCAAGGGATCATGGAATAAAATATTTCTATGTAAGCAACAGTTGATTAGAGGATGATCAACCATTAGACAAGATCTTCAATTTATTGCTCAAATAGTTGTTTGGACTCTTTAATATCTATATTTTCCTAAGCAGTCAACATGAACTATTTTCAATTGACTAGTGTTGAGCAAAATAGAGTCATTGTATCCTTGATTATAAAATCCTTCGAAGTTGTTTAAGTGGTGGAGGGTGTAGGAATTCTTTTGTGATTTTGTTAGGACCAAGGGAATGAAATTCAAAGGCTTCATTTTACAAACTCTTGGTAATTTACTCACCTTAGCTTTCATAATTCATTTCTATTTGAGAGGAGTGTTAGTTTTAATCAAATCAAACAATTTGGAAGCACATAAGAGCATCTCCAGCCACGGGTGACGTGGAGGTTGAGACGAACCTCCCTTGTTCGCCCTTAAAATGACGGAGCGGCGCAGCAAACGCGGAGCCGCTCCATCATTTCTTTTATTTATTTATTTATTTTATATTTGTATAAATAAATAAATAAATAAATAAACGTTGAATACAAGGAACGTTGGGGAAAAATAGAGACGTTGAACAATGACTATATAGCCGTTGTTGAACGTTTAACGAGTATTTTTTTTAATTTAAATAAAATTCTATAAATGTACTTGCAAGATTTCATTCTTCTTATCATTTTCTCAACTCTCTATTTCTTTCAACCACGAAAATATCTTAGAAGATTTGATGGCTGAGAATCTAGATCGATCTATGCTTCGTGAATTCTGGATAAATCAATTGAAGGAAGATGCAGAGGATATAGATGAACAAAGAATGCTTCGACTATATGAGCAACAACAAATGGTACGTCAAAGAGCACAAAGTTCTGCTTGTAGAACACAGAAGAAAAGGTATTTAAATCGGGATCGTGAAGTCGGGCATGCCCGTCTTTTTAACGATTATTTTTCTGATAAGCCAATATATTCTGATGATATATTTCGACGTCGATTCCGAATGTAAAAAGGGTTATTCCTTTATATAGTAGATGCCTTGAAAAATCATTCAGAATATTTTAATGGAAGGTCGATGCGATGGAAAAAAAGGTTTGTCGCCACTTCAGAAATGTACGACGACTATTCGTCAATTGACATATGGAGTATTTGCTGATCATTTTGATGAGTACCTACGGATTGCTGGAACAACTGCCATCCAATGCTTATTCAACTTCTGTCAATGTGTAATTGAAGTGTTCGGGGCTCAATATTTGAGAAGACCTAATGTTGTTGATATCCAACATTTGCTTGAAATGCATGAGCAGAAACACAGCTTCCCTGACATGTTGGGAAGTCTTGATTGTATGCATTGGCAATGAAAAAATTACCCCGTCACTTGGAAAGACCAGTTTACTCAGGGAGATCATGGTGTTTCAACAATTGTACTTGAAACAATGACATCTACAGACTTGTGGATATGACATACCTTTTTTGGGATTACAGGTCACGTAATGATATCAACGTGCTTAACAAATCACCTTTATTCAACAACATCTTGCAAGGGCATGCACCTAAGGTTAATTTTATGGTTAACAATACACAATATACAAAAGAATATTATTTGACCTATGGGATCTATCCGGAATAGACTACTTTCATCAAGAGCTTTCCATACCCTCTGGATCCCAAGAGAAAAATATTTAAGGAACAATAGGAGGCCACGAGAAAAGATGTCGAGTGGGCATTTGGAGTACTCCAATCTTGATGGACAATGATAAGAGGTTCAGAACGATTTTGGTACAAGGATAATTTGAAGGATATCATGTATATATGTATTATTTTGCACAACATAATTATTGAGAATGACGGATATGCAGTAATCAATTGGTCGAATGATGAAGGAGATCTCTCATCACAAATATTTCAAGGTTCCACCTAAGAATTCCAAGAATACCTTCGGAGAAATTACGAGATACGTGATAATCAACTGCATTATCAACTTCGAGCCGACTTGGTTGGACATATTTGGACACACAATGGTTGTAATCATTACAAAAAATATTAATTGTGATAATGTATTTTTTTTATTTGATATATGGTAATATTTATGTATTTTTTTAATTATTAATCTTATTCCTAGTGTTAGCAATTTATGGATTTAAATTCTATAAAAACTTAATTATATATAAGGTAAATATGAAAGAGAAATAAAAAAATATATATAATGAAAAAATATGAGACCCTCATCAAGAAATTGTTTGAGAGATTTTTTTGATAGGGGAGGAAAATAGAGGGATTTTTACTTTTGACGTGGCGTTAACATGACATTGAAGAAGCTCTTTAAGGGTGCCTACCACTATGAATACTCTAAGTCTTTGCTCTATTGTCTCATCTCAACAAGTGACTATATTAAGTAAACCATCGTGTTAGTGTAATTTATTATCTTATTTTTATTGTGAATAATATTTGATACAAATAAGCTACTAACGCAATAAACACCTCATGAGTACCAACAAATCAGTTGATTGTTTTTTATCTTGCAAGAAACTTTGATTTTTTTTTAGGTCTCAATTATTCACCCTTCTTTCTAATTAGTTGCTCATCAACCTTACAAAAATATGCATATTCCAAGAATAACTCAACATCATTCCATAAAAAGTTACTCAATAAAAAGTCCAAATCATAAGTCTAGCATAAATCCTAAAAATAATAGTAAAATGCAATTATATAGTAAAAAATAATAGTAAAATGCAATTATATTTTTAAATCAACCACTTATTAAAAGAAAATTTATTTTTTAAAAAAATTTATCGATTAATTTATCAAAATTTACTAAAAAGACATTCCGGACGAATAATTTTAGCATTCTAATTTTTCTTATCATATTTCTCTTATAATAAATTAAAATATAACATAATTATATACTAATTATTTTATTTTATTTTTTAAATAAAATAAATACATATCAAACCAAATTTGCCCTGTTTTTTTCCTCTTCTCCGCACCTCCTCCTCTTCTTCTTCTCAGTTCATCTGCATTCCCTTCCTGGGTCTGAACGGATGACCGATGACATTAAATGCGAGCCGGCAACGCATCCCTTTTATCTTCGTCGTATCGCCGTCTTGCCCATTGCCATTCATAACTTCTCCAGCCATATCCTCCTCACACACTTCCAGCAAAAGAGACAGTGATGGTTGATAGCAAATTCAACCAAAAGATAACTCCGCCAGAAAGTTTCAGCAAAAAAAATACAAAATAGCAATTCAACACACCACCACCACCACCTATCGCACTTAATAATGAAGCAACAGTGATAGGAATTAAATGGCCATGGCGATTAATTGATCATCTGAAGCTGGCAAAGGGAAGCTTCACCAGAAGCAGCTAAGAAGACTCCCACACTCCCACTTCTGACTGCTGCTCACCATAAATTAGCTTTTCTTGCTTTCCAATTCGATTCTTACGAGGTGATTGGAAGAGGCAGAGAGGAAGCAGGAGCTTTTTTGAAACCCTTTTCGTTGAAAGCGGGTTGTTTGTGTAACAGCCAAAAATAGCAGGGAGGGCAGGGCAGGGTGGTGCAGGGTGGGGCGGCGCACAGCAGCAGAGCAGAGCAGACGAAGGCGAAAGGTGTTGTTTTTCTTTCACTTTCTGTGCGTTCTTTATTTCCTTTTCCGCCACTTTCTTGGTCGTGTAGTAGTAGTGTACTGACTCGGCGCGCCGTTACACACGCGAAATGGCCCTTGCTTTGCAGTGTTTTAAGGAGAGCCATACGAGTACACTTATCCCACTCCCTTCGCCTCCTCAAACACGGATGTCTTCTCTCGAATATGTTCTCATCTGTTAAATTTTGGCGTAAAGCTTCGTCTTTAGCGCTCGCTTGAAGGAATCCCGGAGATTTTTCTTCAGAAAAAGGTTGATGGCGCAGAAGGATGCAGAGGAAGCAGCCATGGCGGCGGACGGCATTACAACCTTCGACACCGAGCCGAGCGGCGGCAAGGAAGAAGACGCCGAGCCGTCAGCCGGATTCAGCGTCAAGAGCCTCCTCTGGCACGGCGGCTCCACCTGGGACGCCTGGTTCAGCTGCGCCTCCAATCAAGTACTCAAAGATTCCATTTTTTTTCCCTCTTCTCGATGAAGATATTTTGGTTGTCTTACATGCTCGTGTTCATGGACTCCAAATCGATCAGAAAAATTCATGCTTGTGTTTTTGGCTCTTGACTGCAGGTGGCGCAGGTGCTGTTGACGCTGCCCTACTCGTTCTCGCAGCTGGGAATGGTCTCCGGCATCA
Source organism: Zingiber zerumbet (assembly GCA_037833815.1). Classification (NCBI taxonomy): domain Eukaryota; kingdom Viridiplantae; phylum Streptophyta; class Magnoliopsida; order Zingiberales; family Zingiberaceae; genus Zingiber; species Zingiber zerumbet. The sequence continues at coordinate 18,678 of JBBMJZ010399132.1, forward strand.
TCCTGCAGATCTTCTACGGCTTCATGGGAAGCTGGACCGCCTACCTCATCAGTGTCCTCTACATCGAGTACCGCAATCGCAAGGAGAAGGAGAACGTCCGCTTCACCAACCACGTTATCCAGGTCCTCCTTCTTCTTCTCTTCTCTTCTTTCTCATCTTCTCCACTCTCTTTTTCAATTTGGAACCTTTATCGAACAGAACTATTCCTCCTTATCCTTCCCCAGATTCCAAGCTACCCAATCCCCGCAACTCTTCTCCTGCTTTTTCCTACTTTACCTCGCCTGATTAACTCCATTAGCCATTAAATTCCTCTTCCAGTGGTTCGAGGTGTTGGACGGGCTGCTGGGACCGTACTGGAAGGCCGCCGGCCTCGGTTTCAACTGCACCTTCCTCCTCTTCGGCTCCGTCATCCAGCTCATCGCCTGCGCAAGGTGCCTCCTTTTGAGCCCCTGTTGTTTCTGTATCACACTGTAATTTTCTCTATCGAATGAGAAAGATTTGACTTTGCGGGGCAATCGATTATGGAGCAGCAACATCTACTACATCAACGATCAATTCGATAAGAGGACATGGACTTACATATTTGGGGCCTGCTGCGCGACCACTGTCTTCATCCCCTCCTTCCACAACTACCGGATTTGGTCCTTCCTCGGCCTCGGCATGACCACCTACACCGCCTGGTATCTCACCATCGCGGCCGCCGTCCATGGTCAGGTACTCTCCTTCCAACCACCACCCTTGTCCAATTCTAGAATTGAGCAGAGAGGCACAAGGACTGATGCCACCATTGTTCTCAGGCCGAAGGCGTGGCCCACTCAGGTCCAAAGAAGCCGGTTCTCTACTTCACTGGCGCCACCAACATCCTCTACACCTTCGGCGGCCATGCCGTCACTGTGTGAGTGCTCATTTTCACCAATAAGAGGCCTAAAACTAGTAGAAGTGCAAGTTTCATTCAGCTTAAAAGAGTTGAAAGTAACAGTTGGATGTAGGCAAATCTTGTAAGGTAGTAGAAGCCATGAGGGATTTGTTATCTTCCTCGACTGCACTGTGTTGATCGGTGCTCTATAAACAGAACGGAGAACACCAAACACAAACAACATAAAATTTTAACTGAAAGCAAATAGGCGGAGGGGGCCATCCAAGAACTACCTCATGCCATCATTTCTCACACAAGGAATTCTGAATTCTAGTTTCAGTGGTCGTCTCCTTCTTTAACTCTTCTTTTAATTAACAATATTAGCTTTGAGGTAGTTCTTGGCTGAACATTCAGAACTGAAATTCTTTCAGCAGAAAATGAAAGTAAAGGGACAAATGGAACCAGTTGTGGACTTGATCTTATTTGAGTAATGATAATCAGTGCCCATGCCATCCTATCATTAAAGTAGTCCAAGTGTAGGTTTTGGTCTATTAAACTCGAAAAGCTATTCGATCCAACCTTCTAAATATTAGATTGCCTCTTCCAGCTTCAATCATCATCTAATGGGACCATAATTCCTTTTTCGGTTTACCTAGGAAGTCGATTGCTTGGCATAGAAGATTAGTTACATTTAGATGCCAAACCGTTAAGATGACAAGTCAAGTAACCTCATTGGACTACTTTAGGAAACAACAACAATCTTGTGACAATCTACCACCCTAAACCCTAAACCCTAAACAATCTTGATTATATTCGTAGTTGCAATTTCAGACTGTTATAATTTGATAGTAAAAGTTTTCCTTCATGTTCCTATTCTCTCAATAACCGTTGATGTAGTTAAATAGATACAAATTTGTGTATATATTCTTTTGAATCGAATGCAAGTAGTTGAACCATTAAGTCAGCATGCGTCTAATCTATCTTATAAGTAACTCAATCGTGTTCTCAGGGAGATCATGCATGCCATGTGGAAACCACAAAAGTTCAAGTACATTTACTTATTGGCTACATTGTATGTGTTCACCCTCACATTGCCATCGGCGGCCACAATGTATTGGGCATTTGGTGATCTTCTATTGACTCACTCCAATGCCTTCTCATTGCTGCCCAAGACAAGGTGGCGAGATGCAGCAGTTGTCCTTATGCTTATTCATCAGTTTATTACCTTTGGCTTTGCTTGCACCCCTCTTTACTTTGTTTGGGAAAAGGTAATTGGCATGCATGATACGAAGAGCATTTGCCTACGAGCTATCGCGCGCCTCCCAGTCGTAATGCCAATTTGGTTCTTGGCCATCATTTTTCCTTTCTTCGGGCCCATTAACTCCGCCGTGGGTGCCTTCCTTGTTAGCTTCACCGTCTACATCATTCCTGCTTTGGCACACATGCTCACCTATCGGACAGCATCTGCACGACAGGTATCATCTTTATTCCATCTAGTGAGTAACAAATTTATCTATAGATCCACTAAATTTCTTTCTACTCTTAGATTATATAACACTGCCAGTTAGTACTTACAGCCCCATGTAAACTTTCATTGTGAACGGTCCCAACTATCGAATTGATTGAGTACTAGATTTAGTACTAGAATAAATTATTGGTGCACTTCTCCAATGAAAATGAACAATCTACCTGCCAAACATAAAAATTTGATAACAAATAGGTTGTTATAAGCGATGTTGATACTCTTGGTTGGACATTGCATTCGTCTACAGAAGATGATGCACAGGCAACTTCTGTAGGAGAGGGATCATACTCAGGACATAGTATCAGACCACAAACAATCCTCTCCTGTTCTGAAATTTGTTTGCTTCAGATTTTCATATAACCGTGGTGCTTTCTTATGGTTTTAAATTTCTTCTCGAATAACACTTCAATTCAATTATTTCATTGTCGTCAAGCAAGTTCTGATACTGAAAGCTAAGTGCATGTGTAGTGCCACAGAAACTCTTTTGATATGTTTTAAAAAAATAAAAAAGAAAAACGAGTGTTAAAGATTGACTAAAACTTGAAGAATTATCCAAGAAAGTGAGTCCCACTCATTTGGTCCTCAGGGTTTGCTTGGATGGAGACGTAACATCTAACCAGACAGAAGTCCCTTTCCATCTTCTTGCCCTCTCTTCTTTGTTCTTTAGCAGTCAGATCTGATTTGTTTCAAATAGCTTGGCTGGCAATTTGTGTCACAGTGTCATAACCACGGCATGGCATTCATTGTCGATATCAAATCCTACAAAACTTAAAAATTAGTATGTCATGTGCAATTAGTTAAAACTTTCTGATAGTTACTTGCTTGTACTACAAATGCATTGATCATGTCTTGAATCATTCTTTATGCAATTGAATAGTCATTGTTAAAGTCTCATTATTATTTTTTTTATCTTCATCTTGGTGATCCTCACAGAATGCTTCTGAGAAGCCCCCATTTTTCCTACCGAGCTGGAGCGCGATGTTCCTGGTGAACATCTTTATAGTTGTATGGGTGCTTGTCATTGGGTTCGGGATTGGCGGGTGGGCTAGCATGACTAACTTCATCCATCAGATCAATACATTCGGCCTCTTCGCCAAGTGTTACCAGTGCCAGAAGCCCCACCCTGAGCCAGCCCTTGCACCACAACAACACCATTGAGACTGGTGGAATTGATGGCGATCCGTCGTAATGCTTCCTCCCCAAAACTTAATCTTCTTTTAGTTACTTGTTTATTCTCTATAAATACAATGCAATTGTTGAGAGGGAAAAGGGAACAACTTGGGGAGGTGGGTTCACATGCCCTCATACATATGCGTTGAATGCTTCCTATTGTGTTGTTTTTTTTTTCTTGTTCTTTTTTACTTTTTAAAATATATATAGATGCTTTTGATGTGTGCCCAATTTTCTTTTCCATGTCTAATACTGTTGCTTATGGCCAATTTGTCTGAGAGTTATTTTTTAACATAATTCTGTTGTTGTTTTCATTACCTCAAAAAAATTCCATGTACATTTAGGATTTTGTGAAAATGATAGGATGTTAATTTTATACTCCTATTATTTAAAATAAAAAATTAAATAATAGCTAAAACAACAGTATTCTTGTCGGCACTCCCCCTCTAGATAAAAATTATTTTTATTATTAACCCCTTCATTTACTGAAGTGGTGGACATACTCCATTACTTTATAATCGGTCATTCCTTAAACTAAATAAAATTAAATAATATAAACGTACTTGATAATCAAAATTATTAATAATAACCTTCCATTAAATATGTCCTAAAGTTATTCCTAAATTATTTATTATACTTATTGCATGCATAATGTCAGGTTAATTATATATGAAGAATATAAATGAATCTCCCAAGTATTGATCAATATCGATCAATTCTTGAATATTTTTTTAGTCTATAATTAACTTCAATGGAGGTATCTCAAGTTTACAACCTAAAATTCCTATTTCCTTCGGTAAGTCGAGAATAATTTTTTAACAAATAAATATCTTTTTATAATCAAGCAACTTTTATCCCAAAAAAATATCTTAGTTGGCCCAAATATTTAATCTCAACGTTAGTCAAATATTCCTTCAATCTAATCTTTCTATTTAATTGTCACATACTATGTTGTCAACATATACAATAAAAATATCAAATTGCAAGATCTGAGTACCATAAAACATGAATATATAATAACAATAGTAATTTTACCATTGAGATATTTGATAGTCATATTATGACACATTACTTTTTTTTAAGTCAAAAGTGATCATTACTCTAATGAATATGCCAAAACAAGCACCATATAGAGCCTTTTTTAAGTGATAGAGCTACCCTTCAAATTTTTTACAAGAAAAAATAGGTGGAATTTTTATATAAACTTTCTTTTCTAACTCACCTAAGAAGATATTTTTGACATCAAACTATTGAAGGAACCACCCTAGAAGCAACACATGATATGGGAACTCTTAATTGATTCGGGCAACAAGTGCAAAAATTTCTTAAGTAATTTTGTTGGTCTGTGTGAAACTCTTTGCCACCAACAAAGCCTTTAATCTCTCAATAGAACTATTTGCTCTATGCTTCACTATGGATACCCACTTACATCCTATCATCCTTTTCCCCAAAGGTAGTTCAACAAGCTCTCAAGTTTCATTTTTGACTAAGGTCTTCATCTTTTCCATCATCGCATCATTCCATCAACCCCTATGGTATGGAGATGTAATGGAAGGAAGACAAAAAAAAAATTATATAGGAAGGAGATAATGAGATAAGAGACAAAAATTAAAGATAGGATGTTGAGTGCATGATTCAGCCTTTTTCCTAATGGATATTGAAAATCAAGGTCAAAACATTGTTAGAATTATTGGAGGTGTTTCAGCAAATTAATCATGAGTAGAAAGAAGAAGTGGATTTTCTGATTCCATAGGAATTGAGTCAAGATTTAATGCTTCGCCACGTAGGGTGTTGTCCATGATAACATCATCATACCATAATAGATAAAGCCTATCTAGCCGGAGACGGATGAACATAAGGACTGTCCTGACTATAGCAAATCCTTTTGTTTTTTGATGTTTTTTAATCATCTATATAAGTTTTTGTTAAGTATTATTGTTTTAATTAAATAAATAAATAAATTAGACATGAAGTGAAAGTACTAAATTAAAATTAGATTGAGATCAAATAAAATTCATTGGATAGTCACGAAGATAAAAAGTATATTAGTCCAAACTAGAGTTGATTTGGATGTGATTCAATTCAATTGATTTCAATTGATTTAAAATGAGTTAGTGAATTTTTAAGAAAATATACTCGCTCTTCTCTTTATTTTCTATTCTCTTCTGTATACAGAGTCTCACTCCCACCACCCCAAGCGCAGGCTTCCACGTGCAACATAATTGTTTTTCTCTTTTCCTTATTCAACAACGACAACAACAACAACAACAACTCTCTTTTCTTCTTACCCTTCTCAAGAGCAACATCCCTTCTTCCTCCTTTTTTTTTTTTTCCAACCGACCAAGAGTAACCCTCATCTTGTTGGATTGTAAGGTTACAAGCAAATCTCACATTAAAACATATGGCAACGATCAGGGGATTATAAGAGAAAAAATATCTCCATTAGTATGAGATTTTTTAGGTAAAGTCCAAAAATAAAAACATGAGGGCTTAGACTTAAAGTGAACAATATCATACAATTGTGAAGATATCTAAATTCCTTAAGTCCTAACAATTGGTACCAGATCCTAGACTGTCAGAAAGTCTAACTACTAACTATGCATAAAAACTATGGTCTAATCGAGCTATGTGAGTAGAATATTGATCTCGGATAAAGGAAATGAGGGCTTCCGTATCTAGATCAAGAGGATCAGATAGCAGGCAGGAAGTCTTGGTGGATAGCAAGACCGAGAAGCCCTAGTTACGACTATGTAAGAAAGATCTAGTAAATCAGTTGGACTAAAGGGCAAGGAAGTCATAGTAGGCCGGTTGGACCGAGGGGCATGAATACCTAGCGAGTTGATGATCAGATGTCAAATTGATAGACTTTCCGCTTGAGGAGGGTCATGTGGTCCTTCGTTTGAGGGGAGAATTATTTGGGTTGTAAGATTGTAAGTAAAGTCTCATATTAAAAACATATGAGAAAGATCATGAGCTTATAAGAGACAGATATCTCAATTGGTACTAAAAATAAAATTACGAAGATTTAGTTTTAAAGTGGACAATATCATATATTATGGAGATATCTAAAGGTCTCATCCCAAAATCTTTTAAGTTCTTAGGAGATGTTTGACTAAAGGTTTTGGAGTTCACCTTCAAACAATTTATCCTGGATTACATAAGTTTACTCAAGGTTTTAGACTTGATTTTTTTTGTTAGTGAAAGTGGTTCGACTAAAGATTCTAGAGTTGACCTACCAATAGTCTCTCTTAGTCTTTAAAAGTTTGTCCAAAGTTTTGGGATCAAACCTCCCTAATCTTAGTGGATCGTCTACAGGTTAGAGGGTCAACCTTCAAATTAATGATCTCTTCTAAACTTTAGAGGTCCATCCATAATCTTGAATTCTCTTAGCCTCTCTCAAATCTCAGAGATCTGTCCAAGGTTTTGGATTGAACTTCCTTTCAATTTTAGTGGTTCGCCTAAAGGTTTGAGGTTGACCTTCGCAAAGTCTCTCCCAAATCTTAGAAGTCCGCCCAAGGTCTTGAGATTGAATTCTCCCTTAGCATTAGTGTTTTGTTTATTTTTGGGGTCCACCTTCAAGCAATCTTTCTAGATCTCAGAGCCTCCCTTCGACAACCGACCTCTCAAGCTAGACCTTGTTGTCTTCCTGCTCCACAATATGGATCTCTTTGATTACTGACCTCTCCAACTCAACTTTACTCCCTTCTAATTTTTACTTAGGGAGGTTTTTAGGCTGCATACCTCTCCAACTCGGCATTGTTCCCTTCCAGCTTCGCTATCAGAGAAGTTCTTCGTCGACTGATCTCTCCTACTCAGCTTTGCTCCCTTTGGACTCCACTATTAGGGAAGTTCTTAGTTGGACAACCTCTCCAACTCAGTTTTGTTCACCTCCATTAGGAATATTTTTTCTTTGATGGTCGACCTCTTCAACGACCCTTCTCAGCACAACCTAGTTACTCATAGAGGCCAACTTTAGCATCCTGCTGACCTGCATACTCTAATCGAGTCTCATATATCTCAGCTTGGTTTGAAGGAGCTCTACTCCTCGATCTCTCAACTCCAAGCTCTTCGAGCTCATTCCTTCGAGTACTCTAAGCTCCCCAAGCTCTTTGAGCTCTTCCCTTGGAGCTCTCTGAGATCCCCAAACTTTCTACTTCAAGTTCCTTGAACTTTCCCCTTGAAATTCAATATGTTATTGGTCTTCTCAAGACGGCCACTATGCTTGTGCACTTGTTGGCCACAAGCTGTCATAGTCCACAATCATCATTTTTGTTGTTAATGCTAATAATAGCAAACATGAGTAGAAAAATCACTTTTTTATTTCGGCACATATTACTTCGGTAATTAATAATTTCAAAATAATATATAATAAACAACTTCAATAATAAGTTACTCTTTTGTTTCTTTCTCTCTCGTAGTCGCATGAGCGCACACAATTGCTGCACGCCGCCTGCACCTCACCATCTCTTTCTTATGCGGCCCTCTTGGGAGTAATACTCATCAACTTCGACAGAAACGGTTGTTGGCGCAGTGCGGCTGGCAAGAGGGGAATGATTTACCTATAAAAAAAAAACTAACCCCTTCTCATCTTTTGAACTTGATTAGTAGCACAATAATAATAATAATAAAATTGAACTAAACAACTTTAAAAAAAACGTAAGAAGACGATAATTAACTTAATTACAACCTAGATGGTTGTTAATCCAAGGCAGTGAAAAACACTAGTAGATCTCCTTTGTTGCAGGCGGAGAAGCCTCTTACAGACGTTGACAGCACAAGAAATAGACTAAAAAAGAGTACAAGAGTTGTTGTTTCAGTTGTTGTATCTTTCCTAGCTCCAGGGGCCTTTTTATAGCTCCTGAAAAATCTTATCCGATGGTGGAAGGAGCCTTCAAGAGTATTCAAGGCACCTTCAATCGGTTAAGTTTTATCCGTCTGAAGATAAAACTTTATCTTCGCTAACGGCTATCGGAAGCACCTTCAGTGGCTGGAAGGCTTCTTCCGAGGCAGAAGGCGCCTTCCAAGTGGCAGATCATCTCCTTAGTACCGATCTCTTCACTTGGGTGATTCTCCGGCTAACTGGAGTTGAGCTTCACCCAAACCCAACTCCGACCTTCTTCTCGAGCAAGCTTCCTCCCTATATTCTCGTCCCTCGAACATTGTGCACGTGTCCTTCTCATCCACCGGTGTACTCTTTCGCAGCATCTCGTCCTCGGATGCACTGAGCCTGTCGGCTCCTTTCTCGTGCAATCTTGCTCGCTAGTTGTGTCTTCCGCTCAACTTCTTGTGTTCCTAAGCTCCTGCACACTTAGACACAAGGATTAAACACAACATGACCTAACTAAACTTGGTTGACCACATCAAAACTATCCCGGGGTACTTACAATCTCCTCCTTTTGATGTGCATCAACCCAATTTCAAGTTAGGGTTTAAAATGCAATAACATAACTAAAGTATATAACAAATTGCTTGTAAATAAAAAAACTTCTAAATAAAAAAAATCCATTTAAATTCCCCTTAACTGGTACTTATTTCTCCCACTTTGATAACATCAAAAATAATTTTTAAAAAATTCTAAGGGTTCATTATAAATATTACTAGTAGGCTAATATTTTTCAGAAATAACAAATCAAACATTATTAAGAGTTTGTTTTATCGAAAATGTTTGTAGGGAGAGTGAATATTATGTTTTATCACATAAGAATAAGATTTTTAAAGTTTAAATCTGCAAAATAAATTTAAATTTCATAGTGTGAAAAAAATAACTCAACGGTAAATTAAAAAATTTATTTGTATATTAAATCATCAAATAGTATAGAAAAACCTTTTAACTCGAAATATGAAGGAAAAAAATATTTTCTAATTGAGACAATTTCTATCCTAATAATAAGAAAAATTAGAGTTTAATCTAAAATGATTTTGGAACCCAATATAGATTCCTACCTACTAGATTTAGTAAAAATTTAGGAGGTACATAATTTTTAGAAATTTTTTTAATTTATCCCTGGTGATTTTTAATGTACCAGTTGATTCTATCATAATTTTTAAATTTTAGTTTTTTAAAATCGTTTGAAGATGCATGGTCATTTTTTAACTTTTTAATTTCTATTTTAAATTTTTTGTTTTCTGATTTTAAACTATCATACATTTTTAACAGGCATGAATTGGCTAAAGTCATTTTTATCTTGGCGTTTTCTTTTTCTAGTTGTACTATATTCTTTGAAAGCCTTTTAATAAAATTGAAAGAATGCTTGGGAGATAGTGTGCGTACCTCACTTACCTCGTATTCTGATGCTCCCCTTTCATCGTAGCTTTCTTCTGAAGATTCTTCCCCTTCATTGTGCTCATCTCTGAGCTGCTTTCATCTTCTCTTTGGTGGTTTGCCATTAGAGCTAATCTGGCGTAAACTTCGATCTCGGACTCAGAGGACGATGATTTATCACATGTGGCCTTCAGATTCTTGTACTTTAATCTTGTTGGTCTTTTGCCCTTGTCCTTCTCTTTCTTTTTCAGTTTAGGGCAATCATCCTTAACGTACCCTTCTCCTTAGTAGTTATAGCACCGAACCTTCCTTTTGCTCTGAAAGTACTTTTTCACCTGCGACTTGTTAAATTTATTAGATTTAATAAATTAACTAAATTTTCTTACCATTAGGGTCACTTCGTCTTCATCAATTGACACTTCGAAGTTTAGATCGTCCATTCTTGCCTTCAGGGCGATGTTCTGTCTGGGCTCCTTTGATTCTGCACATTAAGATTTGTGAAGTTCCAAAATGGAAAATAAACTTTCTAATGTGATTACTTTTAGATCTTTAGAAATATAATAGGAGTCGATAATTGAGGATCATTCGGGTGTCCTTGGAAAAGCATTTAATGTGTACCTTAGGAAATCTTGGTTTGTTACCTTTTCTTTGAGATTCGTGAGTCCGGTGATTAGCTCATTCAATTTAGTATGTAGTTGCACTACTGATTTCTCCTTCTTTCAGCCGAAAGTTGATCAGTTAGCTCTAGAGTAGATCTTGTTTTGCGAGCTTGCTTCTGATATACCTTTGTGTAGCTTTAGGAACTTCTCCCAAAGTTCCTTTGCTAATTCGTAGATGTCGATTCTGCTGACTTCTTGCTGAGGCAGCACGCTCAACAGATGGAATTCGGCTCGTCCATTTGCTACGAAGTCCGCTTGCTCCTTCTTGGTCCACATATATTCTTATTTTTCTACTTCTTGTTAGTCTTTAGGGGCTACAAAACTATATTTAACTATCAAAAGAATTTAAAAATCAGTTTTAAAAAATATTTCCATTCGTTTCTTCCATAATGCGAATTCTCCCTCGAAGTTCGGTGGATAGATGCTCGATCCGGCCATCGTCTCGGCTATCAAAAGAATTTAAAAATCAGTTTTAAAAAATATTTCCATTCGTTTCTTCCATAATGCGAATTCTCCCTCGAAGTTCGGTGGATAGATGCTCGATCCGGCCATCGTCTCGGCTATCAAAAGAATTTAAAAATCAGTTTTAAAAAATATTTCCATTCGTTTCTTCCATAATGCGAATTCTCCCTCGAAG
>JBBMJZ010399166.1:0-13543 GCA_037833815.1 Zingiber zerumbet
ACAAGTCTTCCTCATCTACGCCATTTCCTTACTTCCTCTTGTCTGACTTGAGCGTCGGAGGGCCGTCGCCGGGACACCCCGTTCGACTCGGTTTTGTTGCAGGTCCATCGGATCACGCGAGGAGCCAGCAGAGAGCGCCACGTCCCCAGGGTCCGTTGACTGACCGCTCGGACAGGATCACCAGGGAACGTGTCCCTGGCGAAAACCCTTCTATGCTAAAGTCAGTGTATGCCCAGTCGGGAAGTAAAATAGTAGTAATGAACAGTAGGATGCGTGCTTAGTGTAGTGTGCATACTTTGCCATTGGAGAGGGCCTCCTATTTAGATATCACCTCTATAACCTTCGCAATCATGAGATGACAGAGAATATCGGGTGTCAGAAGTTGTTGAGCAACGGAGCATATGCATCCTAGAAGGCATATAGCTAGTCTGACGAATCTTCCATTACCCATGTGCGCTCTTTTTGTAACTGACGTGATTAAAGAGGCGGTTGAAGGAATATGCTGTCATAATGTGTCAGTTGAGGGGAAGCATAATCGCCTTCGAGGAAGGCTCCCTGGACCTACATCATCTTAGAAGAATATTCTCTACGGTTGTTATTTTCTGACAATGTTGTTCCCTGAGTATATCTCAACTTGGCGTTGACCTGCCAAAGCGAATACTAAATGAAACATTGTGTTTTATGAGCATATGTAGGCCAGGTATTGACCTGCCCGGGCAAATAATAAATAGGACATTGTATTTTATAAGACTAGCCTGCACTTATGCACTGCTCTGATATACATATGTGGTAATGCCGAAGATCTAAGTGAAATATCGTCCAATTCTTAGGGTGGCTAGAATATATGCTAGGAGTTTAGAGATCTGAGTAAAATACCGTCCAGTTCTTAGGGTGACTCAAATCTATGCTCGGAGTCTGAGGATCTGAGTAAAATGTCGTTCAGTCCTTAGGGTCGCTCGAATATATGCTAAACATCTGGAGATCTAAGTAAAATCATAGACTTGGATCCCTTGAGCCCGAACAACCTTATGGTCGTCCTGCCATATACAAGGCTGCTTGTCTTCTAAAGAATGGAGAACTAAGTTCCCAGAGACCAGACCAACCGTTCGGTTGAGCATCCTCACAACTCGGGACTGGTCCCTAATCTCCGAAGTAATATCTCGAGCAGTTTAGATCCAATCGAGTCATTGACCGTACCTAGGATTGGGATGCTTGCCGACCATCCTTGAATTGGAGGTCTTAGTACTAGATGAGAGACTGAGCTCTATCCAATGGTGACCCATTGACCACCACCGTTTCTTGACTTGGACCTCCACCTCATCTTAACTTCGCCTTCCATGTCAGTCCGAGGTTCTCATTTAACACCCCATATCATTCATAATGAATTAAGTTTAAGAATTGCAAGTGATATTGTGAAGCAATTTAAATTAAGGACATGAAGATATATATGTGATTGCCCGAGCTTGGTACGATGGTAAAAGGTAGAGTGTATTTCCAAACAATTTAGGGTTTAATTCTCACATAGGATTTATCTAATGACGATTGAATTACTGATAAAGAAGATGTCATGTCAAAAGCAATCGTCATACTTTCTAGATTTACTTAATAGGCAGAATATGTGGCTAGACGGTCTACTCTAGGATTAATTGGATTACCATCTCAAACGAAAATGTAATAAGATAAGACTTGAAGAACTAATTGCCCAACTCTATGACACACTATCTAAAAAGGGCTAAATGAAATGCTTCAAATAAATGCAAGAGCTTCTTGTTTGGCTGAATTGGTCACGGGCGTGAATGAGTGACACCCTACTAATGGTGGTGTTGATGATAATTTCCTTGAGACAATCAAATTGTGAAGGAAATTACTATAATTGTAATTGCATATTTTAATTAATAAATCTATATTTTATTTATTTATTGTATAACATTTATGATAAAAGATCCTAATAGCATATATGCTTTTATTTTTTTTTATCGTAGAACTTTCGAGGAGGATATTGTTGGGTGCAAGGAAATTCAAGATGGTAAGGATCCATAGTAAATTGCTCATAACTTAACACTGTATAGCTAAGAATATTTAATATTTAATTCAAAATTTTAAACAGATTTTCTTTTCTAAGAGTGTTTAAATATTAAAAAATTTTAAACAAATTTTCTTTTCTTTTCTTTCTTAAACAATTGAAAAAAAAATAAAATCATTGTTTTTTTTTCAAAAAAAGAAAAAAAAAAAAAAAGAAATGAACACAACCGGACCTTATCCGTACGACCTCTGCCCTTTCTCAAAGTTCTGTCCTCTGAAAATGATGTCCAGGCAATAAACTGTGTGGGGGGAATATGTGCATTGTTCATCGTCAGTAGCTTTGTCCACTGTTTTCCCCTTTTCAAATCCCAACTCTCTCTCTCTCTCTCTTCTTCTTCTCAATTATTATTGGCATTTCCAGTAGAAGCAATTCATCCTTCAATTATTTGGTTCATATAACTATAGATTGTTAAATGGTCTTGAATCATTACAAACAGCCAAGAAAGATCAAGAAGGTATACATCATCATTGTGTTCAGTAATTTTCCGATTGTCATTTTGAGACAAAGGGAAGGAAGATAGTTGGCTACTTGGCTTTAGATTGACGTCTTCTTATCTAGCGTTTAGGAGCTATACCTCATGTAGGAGCTATACCTCATGTCAATCAATGAACCTCACAGACGATTTAAAATCTTCAGAGCATTTACCTCATAGATTCCAAGCAATTACTCGTATTTTTTAGAAATCGTCAGAGCAGTTTCCCCTTCTTCAGAATTTATGAAAATCTGTCCTGCGAGATTGGATACCGACGAAGTGATGGGACGCATTTCAATTAACTTCCCACCTTCCACGTCTTCTCCCTGGCAATGTATCAAAAGCAGATGCTTTGCAATTATTCCGGCCCCATTCTTTCTGGTTTATAGTCGCTCCTGTCCATTCCATCATTGTTCGTGATACAAAATTCGAAAATGCGTTAGATGGAGCAATTTGGCCTCTTCTCTCGTGCCTTCTCCCTACTTATTTCCTCTGCTTTTGTTCGGCTGGTCTCTCATACCAGTTCTCGGCTGTAAAAAAAAAATCACTTTTTGGGGCATCTTGCACGATGAGGTTGGGCAGAATTCTGCCGGCATGCTTTCTCGTCGCCATTTTAGCCACCGTCACGCTTCCGACCTCGGCGGACGGCCTTTTCAGGATCAGATTGACCAAGAGGCCGCTGGACCGGACCGGCGGGCTCGCCGCCCGTCTCTCTCGTGGCGCTGAGGGGGTCGGTGCTCTGGAAACTCGTACGTACGGCCGTCTGCGAGGAAGGCTCGGGCTCAAGCACGGGCCGGATGGTCCGGACGGGCCGGACGGGCCTGTGGGGCCTGACAGTGGCAATATTGTCTCCCTCAAGAACTACATGAACGCTCAGTACTTTGGCGAGATCGGCATCGGCTCTCCGTCGCAGAACTTTACGGTGATCTTTGACACAGGGAGCTCCAATTTGTGGGTGCCGTCTTCCCAGTGCTATTTCTCGGTCAGTCATCAACTTCCTAGTCTTTGTAATGCTCACTTGTTGACGTAGGAGGAGGACGTGATTTTGATTGTGGTTGAACAGGTTGCCTGCTATTTCCATCCCAAATACAAGTCAAGCCAATCTAGCACCTATCGGAAGGATGGTTAGTCCGTATTTAGCGCTTCTTTCATTTTTCTGGTTAATTTTGCAAGAAACTGCAAGTACTCTTTGTAAAATGTCAGTAACTACTTGAATGATAACAGGTTGTTACTCAATTCCCTTTAAATCAGTCTTCTAAGCCCAAACACTTCATCATGATGGTTTCTGGCAGAAATCTGAAAACCCAGTGAAGCACCCTTCTTTTTTTTTGCGCTTTTTATCTCATACTCCTGATCTGAAGTTTGGCTTAAGTGAATGACTAATTAACTTAGCATTCTTAATTTAACAAAAAAAATAGTGTTTAAGTTGTAACTTCTTGCGAATTTTGTCATCTTATAGACTGTTTGCTAATTTTGTCATCTTACAGAAAAACTTATTTGTAAATTTATCTCTCCTTTTGATATTTTTTGAAAATGGAACACCCTTAAACGATAATGAAAATAAGGGGTGTCCTTTTGATTTTTGCCTAAAATGTATCTAACCTATGGAATGTTTTTCTTTTATGTAATTAATATGCATCGCAAAATATTTTAAAGATTGGTTAGTACTAGTCCTCATAGATATATATATATATATACACACACACACACACACAAAATGCCTCTTGTAGTTTTACTATTATCAGGTTACCCTCAGACTTTCATAAGTATTGTCGAAATGAATACTAACAATCGGGTGGGGGCAAAACAACAAAAGAACTACAAGGGCATTTTGACAATCCTTGTGAAAGTGTGAGAAGTAAAATGACAATAATGAAATTAGGCTTTTTTCAGAAGTATAAAAATCACGAGGTAAGATAAAATTTTCTCAAAGAGTAGAGCTAAGTTTTCCTTTTGTAGGAACATTTTATTTTATTTTTCTATATGAAAATCAAGTTATATCCTGAATTTAGTAGTGCATCATCTACATTGTACGATAATGAAGATGATGTCATTTCTTGAGGTCTGTATTAAAGTTATGATAATATTAATTTATTGTATCCATTGCCCATTTTTTGGATGCTTAGTAGATAGCTTTCCTTCTCCTCCTCATTATTTTTATTTTTATTTTTTCTTTCAGTTAACACCTAAACCAATTATTTAAAATCTTTTTTTCCAGGGAAGTCTGCAAGTATTCACTATGGTAGTGGATCAATATCAGGTTTCTTTAGTCAAGATCATGTCACAGTTGGTGACATTGTCATCAAGGATCAGGTCTATAGTGATTATTAGAATTTCAATCTTGAGTTGTTATGGATTTTTTAGTAAATTTCCAATTTTGGTTTGACATATCCTCAATAATCAGATTGGTGCATAGATTCCAATCTGATCTGTTTCCATCTTCTAAAATTATAAAAGCTCCTGCGTAGAAACTGAGAATGCTGTTCTTTGCTCTTTCAGGCATTTATTGAAGCCACTAAAGAGCCGAGCACAACCTTTTTGATGGCAAAATTTGATGGAATACTAGGGCTTGGATTCCAAGAAATCTCAGTTGACAATGCAGTGCCTTTATGGTATTCATGGCATACTTAACCATGCTTTGATTATTGAGGATGGTCAAGTTTTTCTTTTAACATATTCCTTTACTTATTTCTTTCTTAACAAGTTACTCAGAAGGTTTTTCTTATGCTTTATTTATTGCTTAACTGAAAGTTGTGTTTTCTCAATCAGCTTAAGATTCTAAGATTAGTATCCTATATTGTTCTGTTGGCTTGTCTTATTTGTCCCTGTTGGTTTGATCTTTCCCAACTTAACTTCTACCAAGGTTATCTGGAAGGACAAACTTTTATCCATCTTTATCTCAGAACCATGTCAATGATGTGTCAATCTCGGTCCTTTATCCGGTTTGCATGTGGGGGTTGTGTTAGTCACAGCTTTTTCAAGGGAATTGATATGTGTTTCATTTAAAATGTAAGTAAACAAATACAAGAAGTTTCATAAACATAATAGCATGTGCATAACTTGAATAACAATAAAATGAGAACAAGCTCCCAAGTGGCACAAGAATTCCAACTCTAGTAGCAAATGTCTTAGATTAGCAATAGTAGTGCAATTAGAATCTCCAGCTGTAGTGGCTCTAGTAACTGCGATGCTTAGACACCACTAGTGCAAGACCTCAGAAACAATTATAACATATTGGCAAATGTTGCACTAAAACAAAATTAGTCATGCATTTAAAAGCAAAAGATTTTATTTTTGACCTTATTCCCATTTGCTTCAGATACATTTGTTCATCAATAAGATTTTAATTGGTAGATGATTAAAGAAATTCTCTTATATCATTTTCGTCTACTACACTCACATACCTAGAGAAGGCACAATTCCAAACCATAAATCTTTCTACAAAATTGAACATTAAAATACTTTAACACGAAGTCGTTATTGTTGTGTTTTCTTGTATCATATACCAGTTTAAGTGAATGGGCAACTTGTGTATTATGACTTTTGCTTTCATGTGAACAAGAAGATGATGTCTACCAATACATTTAACACTAATCCAATGTTTGTGAAGGTTTCTTGAGTGTCACATACCTGGCCTTATGAATCACGTGCCCAGAAAATGACCTGCTAATTTTCATAAATAAACTTCAATTATGCTTTAACAGGTATAACATAGTCAATCAAAGTCTTGTAAAAGAGCCAATTTTCTCGTTCTGGTTCAACCGTGATGCAACTGAAGGAGTGGGAGGGGAAGTTGTTTTTGGAGGGACTGACCGACAGCATTACAAAGGCAAACACGCATATGTTCCTATAACTCAGAAGGGGTATTGGCAGGTTGATTCCATTTCTTTTTTCAGCAAACAAATTCAGGATATAAGATTCTATCCTTTATTTAAATCCTGAATTTCAAAGTCTTTTGCAGTTTGACATGGAAGATGTCCTTGTTGGTGGTCAAACAACTGGTTGGCCATAAAGTTCTCTACGCTCTGTTTGTTTATTTACTTATATAGTATAGATGTGTCTATTTTTATGCCCTTTGATTTTTTTTTTTTTGATCTATTTGGGTCAGGATTCTGTTCTGGAGGTTGTTCTGCAATTGTTGACTCTGGTACTTCACTGATTGCTGGTCCAACAGTAAGTTTTTAAAGAAACCCTTTTAACAATTTCATATAAAATTTCTTGGTAGCACATGTGAAATGATGTACCTTTATAAGGGTATGGAAGCCAAGTGTCTTGACTCCTTTTATAATGCATTTGCAAATTTGACATTCATATGCATGCCAATATTTGTTTTAATCCTGAAAAGCACTATTTCTCATGGTACTTCATATTTTGGATTTCAAAACCCCTGGATTTCAATCATGAGGGTTAATCTAGAAGTTAGAAAAAGGTGGAATACATTTTACTCTCAGGTTGGCACCACTTTAGAACAAACCTTTCAGATTATGTTCCAAACATTATGCAGAAAAGGTACCAATTATTATCTTATTAGAAAATGAAATAGTCGGTTCACATAACTGAGTAAATCCATTTATTATTTGTTTATCTGAAAGTAGAGAAGCTGCAAACCTTTTTTGTTTTAGTTGGCTCTCAATGCACTTGTAATACATGAGTTCAACTTAGTTTGTGTTGGTCTTTCCTTTCTCAATTTGAAAGTCATAATCCTTTTAACGATTAGTTTTAAAATTGGTACAGTAGTTAACATTCCCTTTAACAATTTCTCTGCAGACTGTTATTACGCAAATTAACCAGAAAATTGGAGCTGATGGTGTTGTTAACCAACAGTGCAAAACAGTAGTTACACAATATGGTGAAAAGATTATGGATTTGTTGGTGAACAAGGTTCTTAAATTACCCTTCATGATTAAATCTTTAAATAATTATCAATAAATGCTGAAGAGTGAAGCTATGGTTTGTGTTATAGGAACAACCAGCAAAGATTTGTTCACAGATTGGTCTCTGTGCTTTTGATGGAAGTCATGGGGTTAGGTCAGCAATTAGCCAAATGTTATCTGACTTTCATAATATGCTCTGACTAATTTGTTCTCATGTTGTTACTAATAAAAAGTTCACTAATTTTTCTTTCATTAGTTTGCAAATCAAAAGCGTCGTCGACAAGAGAGTTGAGAAATTAGTTACTTCTGCGAGAGACAATATGTGTGCCTATTGTGAAATGGCAGTCATATGGATGCAAAATCAGCTCAAACTGAACCAGTCACTGGAGCAGATGTTGGACTATCTCAATGAGGTGAAGTTGCACATCACAATTCCTTATCTAGCTTCTTTGTTGTTGTTATAACTTTCAGAATTGGTTTCAGTTATGCGAGCGAATACCTAATCCAATGGGAGAAACATCTGTTGACTGTGGCAGTCTGTCCTCCATGCCTGTTATTTCTTTCAACATCGGTGGAAGGAATTTTGACCTCAAACCTGAACAGGTACATAATGTTCATGATCATTATCTTTTTAGGCAATGATTTCGAAATCCTATAAATATATTTCCTGCAATTAAATTCAAAAATGTTTGCACATCTTTCATTCAAAAGTGAAGCTAATTTGTAGGAGATTGCAAATTGGATGATAACCAACTTTCCTATTGTACACAATAACCCGTGTCTATCAGGATCAATACAATAATGTAGCCTTTTAGCATGTCCTTGATTTTCTCTTCTTATTCTCTCAAAATTCTCTTGCTGCAGTATATCCTTGAAGTTTCAGCTGGAGATTCTAAGCAATGTATCAGTGGATTTCAGGCAATCGATGTATCTCAAGGTCCACTTTGGTACGCCACCGTTCCTATGATACCATGCGATACTAATGCTACACTGCAGCTCCTCTCTTCTAATGTAGCTTCCCACGACTGCAGGATTCTTGGTGATATCTTCATGGGAGTGTACCATACTGTGTTCGATTACGGAAAACTCCAAATTGGATTTGCAGAAGCAGCTTGAGGGTAGTTTACAGACTTTCCATATATCTGCCACTAGATCATAGATATATAAGTATGACTTTCTGCCCATCTGCGTAAGTTAGCTGGTTTGAAAGTATATAGGTGTGTTTCCATTTAGCTTGCTTATCGTAATATCACAGCACGCCAGTCTATGCCACCCTGCATGAATTTGGTGAGAGCTATGCTATTATTATGGATATTTTGTTCTCGTGGAATTAATGAACTAATAACTAAGAGAATGGTCTAATTAATGATACAATGCTGCTACTATTGCTCATACTTCTGCATATTTAACCAAAAGATATCATCACATATATTTATCAAGATTAAAAAAAAGTACAAAATGCATAATGTTTTCCTTAGTCTCAAAGTTTAGCTAGTTGTTGAGTGATTTGGAACGTGATTTCTCAAGCATTTTAAGAACTTTGATCATGGTGGGTCTCTTTGAAGGGTCTGCTTCTAGGCATTGATTTGCAATGTGAAAGACTGCCTTGGCTTCTTCAACGGAGAAGTTGCTCCCGAGGCTACTGTCCACTGCGTGCTCTTCTCTTTGGTCTTGCACAACATCTCTAACCTATTGCCACCATTGTTCATACCGTTAAAGTAATAAAAAAAGAAATGAGGTTATGCCAAAGGTCATTCAAACAAAAACATCAACTGTGATATTAAACTTATTGAGAAGTAAAATAAATTTAGTGTGTAGTTTTTTTTAAGGAGAGTTGGCATCAAAGAGTTAAACTATACAATTCTCAAGAGGTCTAGTTTTTAAGAGTCAAAGTGACGAATGAAATTTTTTAGGGGAGAATGAAGATGTAACTCACGTTGGATGCAACAATGATATAGAGGCAAAAAATAGAATGTGACTAGAAGTGAGCAATCCTATTTAATTGAAATCAAACAAATTGAAATATTTTTGAACTAACGGAACTGATTGAACTTGAAAAAAAAGGGAAACTGATAAAATATCGGTTAATTCAAATTAATTAAATTTTTTTAAAAAAATTGAAAGTGAGAAAAATTTGAAATTCAAAAAAGAACATAAGTTAACTGTGCCACTTAACACAACTGTGTGTCTGATGTTCCTATATATACTTACATGATTATGGTGCGATTTAGTTCGATTCAATTTAAAAAATCAAATTATTCGGTTTAATAATACTAAATATTTCTTCTAAATATTTATAGTTCTCATGTTCACATCATCAATCAAATATTAAATATCAAATATCCCAAATCTCACAATTAAATATCTCATGAACCAAATATTTATGGGTCTCACCTACTAAATATCCTATTTTCAAATATCTCATTATATAATAAATCACTTGCATGCCACCTAAACTAAAAACTAAAAAAAAAAAAAATAGAGTAATCATTGCCCCTTGTGAGGCTCACTTGCATGCCACCTAAAATGAAATCACCGATCATACATGATGCCTCGTGATTTCTATTCACCTCTCAAATATCCCCCGCAATGGGGATATTTGAGGAGAAATATCTCCTCCAAATATCCCCCATTGGAGATGCCCTAATAGACGGGATCCTCTGGTTCGCGAATCACAGATCAGAGGATGATCTACTTTCTTTGATTGATTGATGTTGATGGACCTCACCTACTAAATAGGTGGGGTCCATCAAAATCAATTACTACATAGAGTAGACTATTCTTTGATCTATAATTTATAGATAAGATGATTCGACCCCTCTCTATTATATAAGCTATAGTTTATACTATAGGCTATAGGCTATAGGCTATAGGCTATAGGCTATAGGCTATAGGCTGTGAGTACTCTCAAACATAAATAAAATCCCCTTGTAAAGTAAAAGACAAGGTTTGAGAGCAAAGGACTCTTTCTATCAGGCCTAAAAGAGGACACTTTAAGGTCACTAACACCATTCATTATAAGCATTGGAAATTTTTTTTTGTCATATAAAGAATATGAGAAGTTAAAAAGATTTCTCCTCCAAAACGTTGAGAAGGAAATTTAAAACTTCAATAATGGAGTTTAAACTTGTGTTAGATTATTGTATAAAGGTGTTAGCCATTGCAAAGGGACTAAAGAGTAATGATAACTCGAACAAAGTAAGTTGGTGGAGAAGAACCTATGATTTTTAGATTCTAAATTTGACTTTGTTATAACACCCCTTAAGTTCTTTATAATGATACTTAGATCCTAAATTTGACTATGTTATACAAGACCCGATCCTTTTAGTCTATAAAAAAATAAATTAGAAGATGAACCACTTATAATTGTGATCGGATCGTGACCATGATCTGATCACAATTAGTTGAAATCTCTCTTTAGATTCATCATTTCCCTGCAGGTTATAGTTTGAGTCGGAATGGATGGCCGGAAGCCACGGGTGGTGAGCAAGTGACCAGGCTGTTGGGCACCGAGTGGGGGGGGGGAGCCTTTGACTATCCATCCCGACTCAAACTATAACTTAAAAGATGATGAATCTAAAGAGAGATTATAACTTATTACGATGGGATCGCGGCTACGATCCAATCATCCGATCCAATCCGATCATAATTACATGTCATCTCTCCTGGCCCCTAAAAAAAATTCTGACCTCAACTGATTTATTGATAAATCAAGTAGAAAAAAAACATGTGTGTGTTTTTCTTGGAGAAGTTCAAGGCCTTTCAAGGATTCAAAGGTTTCCTTTGGAAAATCTACCGAAAAACATTGGTAAGTGTAAGTAAAGGATAACGAGGAAGACTTTACCCAGGTCACCAACTTTGTGCCTTCCTCTACGAATGATTCATCTGAGGGTCTTTTCCCTGTGAGCAGCTCAAGCAACACCACGCCAAAGCTATAAACATCCCCTTTCGTCGATGCTCTTCCTGTATCGAAATATTCTGAGCAAACAACGCGGCGCATCAGAGCAGTTCCACATTCAAAAAATGTTTTTTTTTTTTTTTGTGTGCCAGAATAACAAATTCCCAATCGAACTAAACCAAACTACCAGGAGCCAGATACCCAAAAGTCCCAGCAACGACCGTGGATACGTGTGTCTGATCCGCATGCATCAGCGTCGCCAGTCCGAAGTCCGAAACCCTGGCCTCCATCTTTTGGTCGAGCAGTATGTTGCTCGACTTGATGTCTCTGTGAATTATGTGAGGCAGGCAATCGTGGTGCAGGTACGATAGGCCTCTTGCAGCGCCAACAGCAATTCTGTGCCTCGTGGCCCAGTCCAGAGGACTCTGTTTGCTCAATTTGCCTGCAATTGCCACAGTTAAACTAACTCGATCCATCAGACAGATCGAGCAAAACCCATGAATTACCGTGAAGAAAAGAGTCCAAGTTTCCGTTGGGCATCAGCTCGTATATGAGTAGATTAAACTGCGGCGCAATGTAGTATCCATGGAGACAGACGATGTTCCTGTGCTTGATGTCTCCCATGGCGTCCAGCTCCCTTTCGAATCCGCTGTCAATGTCTTTACTCCCCTTGTTTAGCCTCTTCACCGCGAAGGCAGTGTTCTCGTCGACGGTCAGGCGGTAGACGGTACCGAAGCCACCGGAGCCTATGATGTCCTTGTTCGACAGCTTCATCGTCTTCTTCATGAAAGCTTTTGAGCTCAGAGACTGTGTCGCAGGGGACCTGAAGATCACCATTCTTCCACCTGTTACAGAATTTTGCTACGTTATTGAGCTCCACGCAAGGCTCCATGGCTAGTAATAGTGACATATATATTGTTTACTAACTCGAGAGAGTGTCGTCGATGATGGTCCGCTTGCGCGCCCATCGTTTGTAGAGGAGAAAAGAGATGGTGATCTTCGACATCACGAATGCGAGACAGCAGATGGTAATGTAGAGTGCAATGATAGGAGAGGAAGCCATGGCCCGAGGACGAAGCTAGCAATAGGCTGGAACCTGACGATGGTGCGATAAGAACAAGGAGAAGGGGCAATTATTTTGGAGATTCATGGCAGTTGCTACCGAGCAATTGGTGGAGGTACAAAAGTGCATTGACAAGCCTGTTGAATCATGTGAAGGCTGAACTAATTTCTTGCCACTGTTTACGTGGTGATCTTGAGAGGTGTGATCCGTGATCAGTGTGGAACAATTTGGAATATACTCAATCAAACTTCATAGGCACAGGTTTCTTATCGATCGAGTCAGCATTAGGCTATAGAAAGCAGAGATATTCATAAAAACAAGCTGCAATATATAGGGAAAATGATAAAGATGGATAACCAACAAATGTGTCTGTTCGAAAGTCAATAAGCTTTGACTTTCTAAGTTTCCTAGACATGGAGGTATCAAATGTCTCTTAATGAACTGTTAATTTAAGAATGTTGTGTTGATAGGTCGTCTGCTACGAGTATTTTCCGATCTATCATAGTAGAGATAGAAAATTTCTATAGGACTAAGGTGACGTTTGGTTTATGGGTTTGGGAATGAGGGAATGGATTCATTCTCAAACTTTGTGTTTGGTTGATGGGAATGGAATCAAGATTTTGGAATGAAACTTAAAAACTTGGGTATGGATGACATCCACCCCTCCCTTGGGTTTGGATGAAACTCACTCCCTCCTTTAAGTTTTGGACAAAAATATCCTTAGTATATTTGTTCATTTTTTTTTTAATTTCACACTCTCTCTCCTTGTTCTCTCTCATCATATTTTCTCTCTCTATATTTTATCATCATACTTTCTCTTTCAATATACTTTCTCTCTCATCACACATTCTCTACCATTTTCTCTCTCTATTCTCTCTCATCATACACTCTCTCTCCTCCTTTTCTTTCTCTTCATTCTCTTTCATCGCACTTTCTCTCCCATTACACACTTTCTCCTTTTTTTCATCGTACTTTTTCTCTCATTGCACTTTCTCTCTTATCATACTTTCTCTCTCATCGTACTTTCTCTCTCCTCAATCTCTCTTAGCATACTCTCTCTTCTCATTTTCTCTCGTCACACCTTCCCTCTCATCACATTCTCTCTTCTTCTTTTCTCTACTCATACTTTTTCTCTCAGCGCACTTTCTCTCTT
>JBBMJZ010399181.1:1685-13542 GCA_037833815.1 Zingiber zerumbet
TGTCGGTGGCATTCACAATTGTATCTAAATCAAATAAGGGCAGGTCCAAGTCTTTTTCTTCAGTTTCTTCACCAACGAAGCTCTCTGCAAAGAAAGTGACAGTATTATACCCAAACAATTTCAAAGTCAAATATTGGATTAATTAAGCGCCATAAGACGGTACTTTCAGTCTTCCATCTCCAAATGCAGAATGCAGCAGCACAAGACAGCAGAAACGATGACGCCAAAGTAACGGCGACGATCACCCCTACGCGCCTTCGATTAGATGGCCTTGATTCTGCGTACGCTATCCGATAATAACAGGGTCAACGTTAATTACAAATTATAATTGATGGCCAATGTGTAATTAATTGATTTAATTACCTGCAATTAGATCAGCAGCAGCGAGCCTGACGTAGAGATCCTGCCCCATCCCCTCGAAGAAGAATCTAATATCTGTGAGGTCGGAGGTCCAGAGAATGCACCCGCTCCCGTTGACGTCGGCGCTGGCGTAGGCCGTGCAGTTGCAGTCGTGTAAGCACAAACTACTGCATTCTGTTGGCGTCAAACTTGTGCGCATCACCGCGCTTGACGTTTGCGGCAGCTTCAGGTTGCTCTGAGTAAAGAACCCATCGGTCCTGTTACGGCAGTCCAAGTGCGTCTTCCTCACGCAACCGCCGGACCAGTCCCTGAGGAGGTCCCAATCGGTAGAATTCTTGGGCTTGAACCCCGTCAGGCACTTGCACATCGGCGACCCGTTGGGAATGCAGATCGCGTTGAGGCCGCATGCCGATATGAATTCGCAGGAATCCATGGGATCTCGCCGGCTTGTCCACTGCTGGCTGCCCTCCACCCAGATCTGAAGCTGGATTTCGCCGGAGGGGATCAAGGTGAGTTTTGCGAGCAAGGAGTTGTCGCGGATGGTGTAGGTGTAGATGAACTGTTGGGACGCCACCGTGAAGTTGTACCTCACCAGGTTCTCAGACACCATCTCCGGCGAGCCGCTGAGGTAGAGCCCGTTCCACGGCCCCGATCGCCACCGCGGCCTCTTCCCCTGCCATATGAACTCCTCCGGCACGCCGTCCATGTTGATGCCCATCACGTAGTCCCCCGGCGTCGGATCGCTGAGGCTCGTCCACGCCGTGAGGTTGAGATTGAGTCCGCTGGTCATGTCCCGGCCAAATCTCATCCCTGGGAGGATCGTGTCCGTCGGGTGGTCATAGCTCTGCCACGCCACATATCCGTTCGGCTCGGCCTCCTCCCCGACGACGAAATTACCGTTGTCAAGGAGCCGGGCCACGGGGTTCCTCAAGGGGGCAGAGCCGTCGCTGGAGGACCAGAGGACCGTCGTCGAGTTGTCACTGGTGAGGAGGAGCGTTCCATTGGTGGTTAGAGAGAGTCGTCCGGAGAGATCAGGTAGAGGGCTCCGGCGGTTGGCGACCCAAACGACGGTTCGAGGTAAGATGTTGTAGAACCATATGCCGACGTAACGGTAAGAAGAGTCGTTGGAGGTGAAGAAACCCAACTCGAATCTATTGCCGGTGTCTAGCAGCGTGGTTCCATCGGCGTCGAGGAGAGGTTGTTGAGGGGTTAATGTGTCGTCTGCTAAGCAAACGGAATTTACAAGAACAACTACTAAAATAACGAGGAAGAAGAAGGGAATCTCACTCACCATGATCTATCGGAATTTTGGAAGGATAACTAAAGACAAAATTTATCAGTAGATTGGGTTGTTTATCATAAAATAATGTTATGGATGAATATCTACTAGTCGATGCCTGAGTCGGCAAGGCAAGCCAAGAACGGGTATGCAGTGTCTTGGCAGACACACGTCAACGGTGTCAAAATAATGTAGAGCCGTGGTCAGATCGATAATTGAATCAACGAACTGACAATTGGCGCAGTTAGATAGGTCGGTTACAGTTCGAATCTAATCGTGAACTGGTCGTATGAACTACAGTTCAAAATTTTTAAATATATAATTCGCAGTTCCGATCATTAAAAAAAAAAATTATTTTTTGAATATTTAAGATTATTTAATATTTTTTTTATTAAATGACTAATATTCCGGCCAAATATTATAGATAGTCAAGCGAACAATTTGACGTGCGCACTCGCCGGTGAAGAAGATGAGAAGATTCTAAGATGCACTTCAACAATTAGACTAGCGTCGGAGATATCTTGGCAGATAATTTTAATGCTCAAGTTAGGATTTATTTGAGGTAATATACTGGAGGAAGAAGATAGAGAGAATCGGGTTGAGTTATAGAGAATTCAGAATCTTTTGTCCTTATTCAGAATATTTTAATGTTCTGGATTGTTCGTGAACAAGCGGTCCCACTGAGGAGGTGGTTATGTTGTCTCCTTATCCACATGCCCCCGCGTGCTTCCCATAGGCCACGTTGGGTGTGGGTCTGATTTGAGGATAGACAAGTGAATGAAGTCGATGCAAAGTGGCCTTAAGAATGGATGAAGCCAGGATCCGATGCTGAGGCCTGGGAGTGCCTAGAGCTGAGGCCGAGTTAGGTGTGATGTCAGGATATAAGGTCGAGACGAGAGTGATGTTAGCAATTGTGACTAACACCAAGAAGGTGTCAGGACCCAGAACCGAGGCAGAAGCGATGTTGAGATCTGAGACATGAAGGATGTTAGACCTGGATGGAATAAGTGACTGAGGCTGAACCAGGGATAACGTTGGCTATTGAGGCCAAGACAGGGATGATATTAGTATTTGAGACTAAGACATAGAGGATGTCATGATCTGAAGCCGAGACATATGTGAAATCAGTGACTGATACTGAACTAGGGACGATGTTAGCTACTAAGGCTGAGACAGGGTTGATGTCAGGATTTGAGATTGAGATATGAAGGATATCAAAATCTGAAGATGAGACCTGGACGAAATCAGTGACTGAGGTTGAACTAGGGATAATGTTGGCTGCTGAGGCTGAGACAGAGATGATACCAGGATTTGAGACTAAGACATGGAGGATGTGAGGATATAAAGCCGAGACCTGACAGAATTAGTGGCTTGGGTTGAACCAAGGGCAATGTTAGATAGTGAGACTAAGACAAAGATGATGCCAGGATCTGAGACTAAAACATGAAGGATGTCAGGATCTGAAGCCGAGACTTGGATGGAATCAGTCACTGAGACTAAACCAGGGACAATGTTGGCTACTAAGGCCAAGACATGGATGATGTCATGATATGAGATTGAGACATGAAGGATGTCAAGATCTAAAGTCGAAACTTAAATGGAATTAGTGACTGAGGAGATATTGGTTATTGAGGCTAAACTAGGGGCGACATGGATGATGCTAAGATTTGACACAAAGACATGAAGGATACCAGGATATGAAGTTGAGACCTAGACGAACTTAGTGACTGAGGCTGAACCAAGGTGTTGTTGGCTACTAAGATTGAGACAGGAGTGATGATAGGATCTGAGATAAAGACATAGAGGATGTTAGTATTTGAAGCCGTACCTAGATAGAGTTGGTGGCTAAGACTAGGAGGGTGTTGGGATCCATACTTACTCAGACTTAAACCGTTGAGATGAGTGAGTTCAATTATACCTGAATCCCTTTTAGGCTGAGTCTGACCCCTTGTGAGTCAAGTCCATCTCATCTTGACTTTGACTGACATCTCAACATGGCTTTTGACCACATGGGACATATGGGGGCATAAGATTCCACCATATCAACTACAATTAACTAACCATTATCCCTTAATATAACTAGGTTGCTTATTTCATTGTTTTTTATTAACTTCTCCACTTTTATATTTGAATTCAAAAGTCTTGATCGTTTTCAACTTTAATTTTTTAATTTCCAATGGAAAGAACTTCATCTCAGACTCAAAAGAGCAAGAAAAAAGTTACTCTAAATATGAATCTTGTTGGTGCCGTTAGCACTAACGGTCTATCTCAGGTTTTGATGAATGACAAAATAAGTTAAGTTAGGTTTGTTTAATCTAACAATCTGATTGAGTATGTAGGAGAAATCCAGCTAGGTCAACTGGTCGACCGATAGCTGGTACGAAGTCTAAATAGGTCGACAGGCTGAGTGGATATCTAGCACGAAGTCCAGCTAGGTCGACAGGCCGACTGGATAGCTGGCACGAAGTCCAACTAGGTCAACGGGCAAATCAGATAGCTGGCACGAAGTCTAGATAGGTTGACGGGTTGACCGGATGTCTGGCAAAATGGTAAGTTAAGGTAAGTCACTGGAGGGGGGTGACTTGGTGAGGGTGTGTTCCCCATTTAAGAGAACAGTAGGCGTCGATCCAACTTAGATCCATTTTGGAAACCTAAGTTGAGAGCTTGACTAGATTCTAGTTTCGAGGAGACAGAATCTAATTACTACTTTATTTTTCATTATAATTGTGTTAACTTTGTTTTATAGGATAGTATAATTTTTATTTACCTCGGATTGACCTTTTCTTGCAAGAAAAAGGGGTTGCTAGAAAAGGGGGTCCGGGCACCCGAAAGGGATTCGGGCGCTCGAAATGCAAAAGTTTATCTCGTCGCAAACGTGGAGCGCGCTGATTGACTGGGCCGACGTCACGGTCCGAGCGCCCGGAGCTACCTATATAAGGAGCCCTCCACCCGGAGCAAAAAGATCAACTTCCTTCTACGATTGCTCTGTTGCGCATTGCTCTTGCGACGCTGTGAAGCTCCTCCGACAAACCTGTAACTCAATTTCATTTTCCTTATTGTCGGTATTCTTTTCATAATTCTTGTACTAAATTGTGTAATACTTTTGCGAATTATTAGTGATTGCCCAACGAAAGTACTCTCACGTGCGGACCTTGGAATAGGAGTCGACGAAGGCTCCGAACGAATTTTTGACAATCACTTTTCACCCCCCCCCCTCTAGCGAATTTTACGATCCAACAAATCTCAATAACATTTAATTTGCTGATGATACACAAGAAAGTATCGAAACTTCTAAATGTTGGGGTTATAAGGTTGCAAACATAGTCCCACATTAAAAACACATGGGAAAGATCATGGGTTTATAAGAAAAAGATATCTCCATTGGCAGGAGGCCTTTGTGTAGAGCCCAAGAGCAAAGCCATGAGGGCTTAGGCCCAAAGTGGACAATATCATACCATTGTGGAGATATCTAAATCCTTTTCAATCCAACAATTGGTATTAGAGCGAGGTCACTCTTCACAGGATTAACCGTCGGAAGAAGTACGAGCCAGAGTCATGATCTAAGATTGAACCATGTGGGTAAAATCTTGAACAAAGTGGGAGTGGCCCTAAGCAAGTCAACGTGACCCGATGCTCGAGGGAGGCCTTGAGCAGGTCAAGAGTGACCCGATACTTGAGGGGGACCTTGTGGTCCTTTGTTTGAGGAGGGATTGTTGGAGTTGCAAGGTTGGAAACATAGTCCCACATTGAAAACACATGGGAAATATCATGAGTTTATAAGAAAAAGATATCTCTATTGGAAGGAGGCCTTTTGGGTAGAGCCCAAAGTGGACAATATCATTGTGTAGATATCTAAATTCTTTTCGATCCAACATAATTTACTAAATATTTTAAGAAAATCACTCTTTCATCCAGAGAGGTTTGTATTGCAAAACCTCTTGTAAATTTCAATTGAGTGGCAGTTATGGGTCCAAGTCGAAATGAAGCACCCAATTGAATTTAAAGTCGAACATTCTCAAACAATTATCTTGATTTTCATCGACTAATGGAAGTATCTTTTGAAGTTTATTTAAATATTTTGATATTAAATTAAGAGAATCATTAACTAGATTTATTTATTTTAATCTTGGGTCTAAATGTATATTTAAATATTTTTTAATTAAGAATCACTTGATTTTTGCTAACGGAGAGCTTCATGGATTACTATTTGTAGGTGAGCTCCAAAGATGTGGTGCACTGGTACTTCCTTTGCAACCCATTAGTGATTGTGACAAAGGTTTTGACTCCATCAAGGGTGGTGAACAAAGTGGTACAGAGTGAGTTGTCTTATTCATAGAGTGTGCGGTCTCACATGCCAATGGATCACTGCGACAGAGTGTCCTTCTACTGACCCAATATTGTGTGCTACCACGGCGTGTGGCGATAGTGCAAATGTGTGCTTGGGTTCCACCCCAAGAACCCTATCAATTGGGAGGTCCATCCAAGACACCTCCGACGGCTGTGTGCACACCACAACGTTGGATTGCAGTAAAGACATTTACAAGTTCTTCAGGAAGAACAACATGAAGTTGTTGGAAACGTCGATGTCATTGGTGAACTGGAGCATGAGTTTGGAAGAGTGTTAAACCTAGTGCTTGAAGAAGGATAGTGTTGCGGTAGCTTACTTCTTTGAATTCCATGAAATTACTCTTAACCCAAGATTAAAAATATTAGTTGAGATGCTCTTTCAATCATCCACTGAATTTGCCCAATCACTGTCAATGAACTCACAAACATCGAATTTTGAAACTTTAGTATACCAAATCTAAGCATAAAATTCTTTTAGTTACTCTAAGATGATGTTTTGTAGGATTTTGTATGAACCTAAAAATTACACCAACAGAGAAAATAATATTTGGTCTAGTATGATTTAAATAAATTAAACATTCAACTAAGCTTTGGAAAATTTTTTACATTAGCTTTCTTTGAGTCGTCTTCTAGTTACAACTTCTCATTTATATTCAAAGTTATAGTAGTTAGATTGTAATTAAGTAAGTTAAATCTTTTAAGAAGATCTATTACATATTTCTTTTTCTTTGTGAGATAAAAATTCCATCAACTTCTTGCTTCACTTTCAGACCAAAAAAATAATACAATAATTTCATATCAGACATCTCAAAACTCTTCATTATATTAGACTTAAATCAGCCATAAGAGAATCAGAATAGCTCATATATATTATGCCATCAACATAAATACAAACTACAATGCAATCATCGCTACCTTACTTCTTCACATAAAGAGTGAGTTCATTTTCACTTCTTGTGAGACCATTTTATCAAAAGTAGTTATCAATCTTGCTATAGCATGCATGTGAGGCTTGTTTTAACCTATAGAATGCTTTTACCAATTTGTACATTTCTGCCTCTTTGTCTTCATTTATAAAACCTTTAAGTTGAACTACATAAATTTTTTCTTTTAAGGTCCATTTAGAAATGCATATTTTACATCAAATTGATAAACAAACCAATGCAATTATGCAACTAATACTAAGATAATTCTCACAGTTTCAAATCTAACAAATAGAGAAAAAGTTTCTTCAAAATCAATACCTTGTTATTACTAATATCATTTTGAAAAAAATTGAGTCTTGTATTTCTAAATAGTTCCATCTGCATGATATTTTATTTTAAATACCTACTAGAGACCAATTACATTTTTGCCTTTAAGTAGATCCATCATCTCCCATGTTTCATTTTTATTGATTGTCATTAGTTCTTTCATTGCATTTTTTCCATTTCTTCATTGTTACTGCTTCTTTAAAGGTTGTACGATTTGTAAAAAAAGAAAATTGACTTGAAGGTAGATTTCTCTCAAAGATATAACTTTTGCTAGAGGTATGCCATCAAAAGATTCCTATAAAGAGGATGAGCTGCTATCATGAATTTGATGGTGAGGAAGTTAGTGATCCCAAAGGAGATGGTTCAACACCTTCAGTAGTTGTTGGAGTTTTGTTCTCCATTGGGATATGAACTTGAGTCTTTTTATGTTGTATATTCCAATTCTAGCTTAAATCTTCATTAAAATGTATATCTATCCTTATAATTAATTTTTCATTAAGAGGATTATACAACTAACATACTTTGGGCTGATTGTAACATCCTACAAACATGTATTTTTTAGATTTTTTTTCTCAAGTTTATGATGAAATTGAGAATTTATCATAGCATATGAAATACAACAAAAAATTATCAAGTGGTTTACCGATGGTTTTCTACCATGCCATGCTTGATTCAAGACAACCATTGTTGGAAAAATATTCAGTAAGTAAACTGATGTGGCTATTGGATAGAGAATATGCTAGGAGGGGTGAATAGTGTGCTTTGTACACATTCAAATCTTGCGTGATGATGAAGGGACCAACTCAACTGAGCTCCTCTTTGGTTAAACCACATTATAGAGTTTGAGTTGCTTTGGCATTAGTTTCCACTTGTTTTTTCAAGACTGGGTTCTAGTCCTCACAACCTAGTGGACTTCCATCTAGTTTAGTAGGTAGAGTGAACATGGTTTGGATTGAGATCCACATGTCCACCTAATTCTTCAAGTGGAGCTCCATGTAGCTCTTCTAGTAACCGAAGTCATTTTTGGTGAAGAATGGCAGACAAGTTATATTATAGCCCTCTTGGTGTGCCATTTAGAATCAAATACAAATGCTAGGACACAATAAAAAAATTCCAAGATTTGGTGTTGGATTTAGTTGTATGGGAAGAATAAAGTATTCCAAGGGAAAAAGTTATTTGAGTGGCGTTGCACCAATTTTTAGAAATTAAAAAAAATTAAAAATTTATCAAAAGAGTTGATTGCACCCATTCTGACTAAGAACAAGAACCAAAAAATAAATGAAGAAAATAAACAAGTTCAATTAGTAGTTTCTCAAATTTTGAGCACCCTGCTCAGATACCAATTGTTAGATCGAGAATGTGCTAGGGTGGATGAATAGCGCACTTTATACACGTTCAAAATTTATTCAAAAAAAAAAAAGTTGTGCAATAGAATATTAAAAAAAAAAGAAAAGAGACACATTGGTTTTACTTGGTTTACAGTCTTGTGGCTACTACTCCAAGGCCCATAGTCACTTTGACCTCTTCCAATGGGCAATCACTATCAAACTTCTCCTAGAAAGAGATGGAGACTCATTTCTTTTACAAAGATAGGGTTTGGTAACAATTTTTTCTACCCTTAGAATAAAACCTTACAAAAAGATACGACAATAGAAATATAATCAACTAACTATATGTTACCAAATGCTAGGCTCGTTTGAGCTTGTAGCAGCATCACGACATTGTTGCATCATTGGAGCTTGAGAGTGGTAGTGTTACAAAGTCAAAGAGGTACATAATAGCTCTTGGTATGATGTTGTATATCTTGTGAAGTTGCTGCTATTTGAGACTTCATTTATAGAGTACTTTGGGAGCCTCTAGCAAGGGCTATCTGATCCAACTCCCTTGGTGACTTAGCCATCTTTGGGCGCTTGGGTCCTTTTCGGGCACCTGACTTGATGACATGGCGATAACTGGACAAAGCTCTATCTAACCTTTTCCGTGTCAAGTTTATCCCTTCCTAGGCACTTGGATCCCTCTTGAGCCCTATAAGTTGACGTGCACCACCCAATCATGATGTGCCACCTCATTTGGAAGCGAGTCTCAATTTCGAGCTAATAGGGCACTCAGATCCATTCAGGGCTCCTGGACCTACAGTCGACTGCATCCTCTCTGGGTGCCTAGAGTCTTTGATTTTGCCCAACTCACAATTTTAGCTTCCTACATGATAGTGTTAGTATAGACAAGTAATATTATTATGATCAACGATATGCATATTTTATATAGAGATTTTGATACATTTTGACACGCCTTTTGACCTATTTTGTATGCATATGTTTCATAATATAATATCTTAATGCTTCACTTTGATACATTTCTAGTTTGAAATACTGCTCCCGTGTTTTTTTTTATATTAGAGAGTGAAAAGGAGTGAAAACAGAAGTTGAAGACCAAGTTTTGGAAGCTCCTCACAATGACAAGGGTGCTTATGCTAGTCGTCATGGGCCATGCTCCATTCGGTGACCCCATATCAGAGAGCCTGTGCCTGCGAGCATGGGCCATGTTTCATTCAGTAGTCTTGAGATGAGTGGTCATGTTCTGATTAGCACACTCAATCGAACAACCCATGCCAGCTGTCATGGGCAGCGTTCAAGCCACCGAACTAGCCACCGGTGCTCGTGCCCACAGGCATGACCCCTGGCCACCCTCGTTCTGAAGCCACAGTACAAAACACAGGCACCCGTGCCTCTTGACATGACCAATGTCAAGGGATCGCTCCTTGGCCTATATAAGCTGATCACACCTCTTTAATTGGGGATCTCGAGTTACAGATATGTAAGGGCTCTAAGTAAGCTTCAGGAGGTGATCTAGAGTCAATCCAATGTCATTTGCATGAGGAAGGAAGATTGAGAGCAGCTTGGAGGAGGATTCATCACTTTAAGCAAAAGATTTTCGCTTCTTTCTCTAAATTTCTAAACTTGATTCGATTTGTAATCGATCTGAACATGTTTTGTGGATGTAACCCCATCACTATGGGATAAACTCTTGATTCTAGGATTAGGGGTTATCCCTTTGTGATGTAAATACTACTTTGAATGATCTATCCATGTTTGATCATTCTATTTCTATGATGTGTTGATTAGTGGTCTGGATTTACTATGTATATCCCATGGTGATTCAAGAATGAACTAAGAGGATAACCCAATCCTCTGACCTGTAGACAACTAAGACGCAGAGAGTTGGCTACAAGAATAGATCGGTATACCGCGAGGAACTAGGCTAACATAGAGTTTAATGGATCAATCTTAATTCATCATCACATAGTAGGAGAGTGGTCATTTAGGGGTTGTGAGATCTCGTGATAGGGTCTCCTTAGGAAGCGATCTCTAATTTTGATCATTTCAAAAGTAGGCAATAATTAGAATTGATATGTCAGTGTAGTTCCAAAAGTTTACATCAGAAACAAAAGTTAGTTTACCTACACGAATCACCATTAAGAATAAGAATTTAAATAAAGGTCAAGTGTTTACTAACAATGTGGTGAAATTGAAATTCTAGAATTATTTCAATGACTACCTTCGATTGCCTTTATTCTACTTTTCTACTACCTTCTTAACCCAATTTTGTCTCCCTTTCACTCTCTTCTCTTCACCATTGTTTTTCTAATTTTTCTTATTTTTGACACTCTACACCCACGATAAGTCTAAACTGTCAAATTTAGATAGTATGCTAGTACTTGATCAATATGCTCTATAGATTCGATCTTTTATTACTTGATGACACAATTGTGCACTTGTGATTTGCACATAGTTTTTGGTATCATTGTCAAAGATTGATTTTAATTGATATTAGCTAAAATCCAGATTGGTTGGATTAGACCGTTTCATTTTATATTTTTCTATTTTTACTTTTGTTTACGTCTATTTTTAACTCTATTTCTTTCTTTTTTAAGGAAAATTTGAATTAAATTTGTAATATGTTGGTGATTAAGAGGAAGGTATGAGGGTGATCATCGATACTAGACTTCTCAGAGGTTTTTTTACACCCCTATCTCAAGCTTTGAGATATTGCATTGTGAGGCCTTTGATTGAAGCTATAGATTTTGAACTGAATCCATGACTAATTCTTATCATTTAGTAACAACCATTTAGAGGAACACTTTTAGAAGATCAATACTGGCATTTGAATCATTTTTTAACATATTGTAACACAATAAAGAGCGATCAAGTTTCTGATGATGTGATCAGATTAATAAGATTCAGTTTCTCTTTAACAAGGAAGACTAGTGATTGGTTATACTCTCTCCTAGTAGGAAGTATCATGACTTGGGGACAGATGCAGAAGTATTTTCTTAATAAATATTTCCACCAATTAAGATAGCAAAATTGAGAGGTCAATTCATAAATTTCCAACAGACAGAAGGAGAATCATTATTTGTAGTATGGGAAAGACTAAAAGGGTTACTGGTACAACGCCCTCATCACGGTCTTGAGTACTGGTTCATAATTCATTTGTTTTATATGGGGATTTCTAAAGCCACTAGGATTTCATTAGATTTGGTGACAAAAGGTTCTTTGATGAAGAAGAATACGGAGGAAGCCTATTCACTTATTGAGGAAGTAACATTAAATCTAAGCTT
>JBBMJZ010399187.1:0-13541 GCA_037833815.1 Zingiber zerumbet
CCTTCTCTCTCTTGCAGGCAGTGGAACCCCTGGTATTATAGGGTTTCACCGATAAAGATAGAAGATACCGTCCCTTATTCTGTATACAAATCATCCTTCTATATTTAAATTTCTGGATCCGTCACTACCAATGCCACCTTCTACAATAATCAAAGATATGGTTGACACCATGGACAGCTGAAAACTTTGACTCAAACAACACACACAAACCTCTTCTTCCTCTTCCTCCCTTTCTTCCTTACCCAGATGAACTCCCCCCTGATCTCCATTTTTTTATATTCCTGCTCAATAATTGCCAGCAGCAAATCCCCAAAGTCGATATATATATATATATATATATATATATGCAGGGAATCTGAGAGGAAACTGGAGCTGATCATGCTCCACTTTGCAGATTTGGGATCTTTCACTTGGTCAAAGGCAAAGCGCGAATCTGCTTCTTCATTAATTTTTTTTTTCAACCAACTATTTAGTTTTTTTGAACCGTCTAATCCTAGAACAGTTGAGTCTTACATTCTAACCATCAGAAGTACTGATTCGTGACTATCCATCCGCAATAGTCTAACTTCCTAAGTTTCCTAGGGGCGTTTAATTTAAAGGAATAAGAGTAGAAAATAGAAATAGCAATTATTAATTATCATTGTTGATGTTTAAATTATAAAAATGAAAATATAAATAAGGGAATAAATCCTTATAATTAGGTAATGACTCATTCCTATGTCTCCTCCCTTTAATAAGTTATTACCCTATTTTCAACTAGGGCTGTAAACGAGCCGAGCCGAATTGAGCTTTAGAGTGTTCAAGCTTGTTTGATAAGGTAACCAAGCCGAGCCGAGCCGAGCTTAAAATAAACCAAGCTTTTGAAATGAGTGTTCAAGCTTGGCTTGGTTTATTTTTTATGAGCTTGAGCTTGTTTGAAGCTTGGTTCGTTTAGATGTTATCAAACTCTCAATTCAAGTTTGGCTTGAGCTTGGTTCGAGCTTGGCTTGAGCTTGGTTCGAGCTTGGTTCGTTTAGATGTTATCAAGCTCTCAATTCAAGTATGTTTGATTGTTTGAAACTTTTAGTCATTTGATTGGTTATTGAGCTTAATAATTTAAATTTATTTTATTTTATTATTTATTTAGCATATTAAAAAGAGTTTTATTAATGAATATGGTCTGTGAACAGTGTTCACGAACGTTATTCACGAACGTTGTTCACGAACGCTAACGAGTTGAACACATATGTGTTCAAACTTGTTTATTTAGATTAATGAGTTGTTTAAGCTTGTTTATTTAATTAATCTTATATATATTGAACGAACATAAACAAGCTCTTACCAAGCCGAACACCAAGCTTGTTCACGAATGCTTGGTTCATTTATAGTCCTAGTTGTCTTTATTGAACCCCCCAAACCTCCCAGGTCAGGTTCCTCTAATTATCTGGTGCCACCGACATCCCCTCCGCCCATCTCCTCTAAGGACGTCTAGCACAAAGAAGAGCCAGTGAGCATCGAAGTGTCCAAGGCAAGCCTTGAGAATAGAGGTGGCTGCGTAGATGAAGGTAATGGCGTTCATGGAAGCTAAATACCCAAGCAACGTGAGAACATCACAGGAAACGAAGGAGAAGGAGAAGGGAATCCAGCAAAACTAAGGATGGAATGAAAAATAGATGTCACTGAACTCCACCGTGTTGTAGGCATTGTTGTCTTGCTTGTCGGTGGCCATCAGCCATAGGGAGGCAACAACAACATCAGCCTATCGTTCATTGTGAACCTGAGAGAGAGATCTAGAGACCTAAAACATCGATCTCATGCTCCAAAAGCTCGCTTTGTGGAATAATGAACAAGATGGAATGCCTCTGTGCCGCCAATGGACATCCACTCTCTAACTCCGGATCGGGGAGGTCCACAGGTGCATGAGCGCGTGGCGGAGAGGGGAGGGCAAGGCTCTTCATTATGGAGGCGAGATCATGCTCACTTGCCTCCACCTCTGCCTTGCTCGGGCACTATTGTTTTTCTTTTTTCCTTTCGTGAGTTTCTCTTTTGTTCCCTTCTTTTTTTCTGTTCCTTTTTCATGAGAATTCTCTTCTTTTCCCTCTTCTTTTCTCTTCCTTCGTGTGAAAGGATTTTTTTCCGCAAAAACTTTTTTCATTTCTCAATCCGCACCTTAGACCATCTACAATGACTAGGGATATTTCTTCGAAGTATTTATGCCTCTATTTTTACATCATTTTTTAAATATTTTATTATTCAAATATCTCAATTTTCATAATCAAATACCCCACCAATCAAATATTTATGGGTCTCACCCATCAAATATTCACTCTCAAATATTCTTAATTCCACAATCAAATATCTCATTTCTCTTTAAATTTTTGATAGATAATGAATATGGAAGTGATGAAAATAGATGAAAAAGAATGTATATATAAGGAGAACTTGAATGTTACCCCTCAAATATCACCCATAATGAAAGATATTTAAGAGGGGAGATATTTGAAGAAGTATCCCCTCTAAATAAATGGATAGACTCTTAGAGTAATAGAGCATTAATATTCATACTCTAATCATTTCATTTTCCTCTCAATAATTCAAAAATACCTTATTTTTTTCTTTATATTAGTTTTAGCAATTTTTGTTTCTCAAATTTTATAGTGTTTTATAATCTTTTATATCCTACTATTGATTGTCCTATTTATTTTATCAAGATCGAAATTCTTATTTTATTTTAACAAATTTTTAATTCAAAAATTGATTAACTTGACAATGTTTTAGAAGTTTTATAAGTCTTGTAAAATAAATTACAAAATTATTCCTTCTCTAAGCTCCTTCTTAATTAATTTAATCTTGATTATTGATGCAATTTTTTTAGTTAGTTGTTCCAGATTGAATATTACTTGATTTAGCTAATTATTTTTTTCTGAATTAATTTAAATTTTTTAAATTGAACTTAATTACCTAATTATTATCTTTATTGTTATCAAATTAATTATATAAAATTACTCTTAATTTTGACAATAATTAAGCTCTAAGAAATTATTAATTCTCAATTTATTTTGGCTTCCTTTTTTCTATGCGTACTCTTTTCCCCCCAAATAAAGAGCTCTTTGACCGGAGCGGGTCACCAGTAGAAGCAGAACGGACGTGAATCATCCGCTACCAGCCTTTGGGATTGGCCACAAACTTGCGGGTCCCATGAAATTATCGAATAAGAATGCGACGGGTCCACCGAATGAGCGTGAAACGGTAAAAGGAGTCCGCAAATTCATCGCGAAGGGCCAAGGCGGGGGGCCGCATAGGAGAGAGAGAGGAAGGGAGGGAGGGTCGCACCGAGGTTGAGCTCCGCTGGCGTCGCGAGCGGCGACATTGTCGTGCTTCCCTATCTCTTCCTCTTCCTCTTCCTTTGCCGTCTCTTTTCTTCGCCTTCGTTCCCTCCTCTGACCCCGAACTCCAACGCCAACCCTCGCGGGGTCGGTGGCCGGAGAGAAGAAAGGTCCCTTTGCTTCTCCATCGACCAGGTGATCGCATTATCTTCCTTTCCCGATTACAACATTTTCTGTGAAAATACCGCTTTCGTTCATCGAGAATCAGATTTGTTTCCTCCGATCATTTTATAAGTTTGTCGCTAAACATGGTCGCTTTTCTCGCCCTCGCAATCGGATCCTTCTCTTGTATAATATTTTATATTCTGTCGGTTAAATGATTTCTGGAAATCATTAGCCATTGGAGTTTGTTCTTGTTTTCTTCGAATGAGTAATGCTCTGCTTCAATCTTTGAAGCCAATCCATATCGGATATACTAATCATATGCAGATGTGTCCTATGATCCATTTTTTCTAGATGGCACAAAGCTTGTTTCACTATGGCATTCTCACATTTAAATATGTAAAATGCCTACAAAATGAGAAACTGGAGCTATCAAATTCTAACAGCTTGTTATGCTACTCAGCTTATAAGGTACAAGTATAAGGTGAAAAAAGATAAAGAAGAAGGTAAGATGAGGCGCTGGTTTTGCTGTGCTAGTAATTTCGATCGATCTTACCATGCCCATGAAAATGAATGCCTCACAAGCCCATCAAATGATAAATTTGGTACGTTGTTTGACTCATTCAATTACGATATAAGATCAGTTTCCATGAATTTCATATTCCATGTTGATTTCAATAATTACAGTGGTTATGTTTAGACTAAGCACATTAAGAATCCTGTTCTCTATGAAATCAATTTTACTCTTATCACACATTTTGATTTCGTGTATCATGTAATGGATCACTGAACTAATGAGCTTTAACTTGCTAGCTTATATCAACCAATCATATTGTATTTATTTATATTTTGATCCTTTATCAAGAATCGATTATTGCTTTTGTCCTATATTTGTTATTTTCAAATAACTTGTTGAATAGCTTTTAATTCACTTCCATATGCCTTAGCAATAGTTTCCTTATCTAGAATAAGTTTACTAGACAATTTCAGAATTCTAGTATTCCAGGGATTATAGTTGATAAGTAACAAAAATAAAAGAATGGAATCGGTGATGTGTCGTGGTTGATTGAATGAGGGGGATTGAATGTGATGAAATGAAATAATGCAAAACTTTCCCAAAATATAGACTAAATTGTTGTAGTAATATAAGAGAAAATTTTCTATTCCGTCTGAATTGGCACCCAACAAAATGAA
This sequence comes from Zingiber zerumbet, assembly GCA_037833815.1. Classification (NCBI taxonomy): domain Eukaryota; kingdom Viridiplantae; phylum Streptophyta; class Magnoliopsida; order Zingiberales; family Zingiberaceae; genus Zingiber; species Zingiber zerumbet. Next base: position 4,662 of record JBBMJZ010399187.1, read on the forward strand.
GGGCATTCTTTGTCGTTAGTGTTTCTTTGGTTTACAATTCCCTCCAATCCACTACTTTATATAAGCGCTCGGTTTTTGTGCACTAATTAACTTGGTAGGATATACCATCTACATTCTTGTAGTCTTATTGAACATTTCAAATTTAAGCTTTGTGAACCTATTTTTGAGTTTTTTTTTTCCTGCAAGAGGAATTTGTAGGTACCTGCTTCATTTGGATTCATATTCAGATACATGTATGTTTAGGTGTCCCTTACAAGATTTCATGTAGGTTTTAAGGCTTAAGGTTTTAATTCGAATGTCATTATCTGAATATATAATTAATTAGATTTGGCTTCAAGTTCAATTTATGCATTCTTATGTTTAAAATTTTTGGTTTATCTTATTTTCTACTTTCTTGTTTAGTTAATTTTTGGTTTTCAACCCTCAAGTATAATACCAGGTTTATATGAAGGCTGCAATGATGCCATTCTCAATATTGTGGTCTAAAACAACTAGTTTGGGTGGTAGTCAATGATTGGTCCTGCAAGTGGTTTTTAGAGTCCTTGTCTGCTGATTCCATGTCTGTACTATCAGCAACTTAATTATACTTTTTATGAAATTAATAGGGACCCCTTGGAATTTCTAATTTAATGTCTATGTTAAGAGTAAGAGCCTTAGGCACTTCGGAAGATCAATGATAAGTTTTAGTAGGATGTATACACAAAATATACACCTTGATTGCATTGATATAAAACATGAAATTTCTGATGCAATGGAAATGATTATCCATATGTGATCGCATGAAAAAACTCTTAATTGCACGGTAGCAAAGTTAGCCATGCACACCTTTCATAATTTCCAAAGTAAGACTATATTACCTTATCCAAAAAAACAAAGTAAGACTATATTAATAGTGAGACACCTAGGTATTTAGGAAAATCAAAGATAAGATAGTTTTTAGTAGGATATGTAGACAAATATACACCTATACTCTGATAGCATCACAATGAATCATGGCATTTCCAATGCAATGAAAATGCATATCCATATTGGAAATATTTCCTAAAGCAACATCTCAAATAATTTTGCTTTATGTTCCTCACTTTTTTTTTTTGCTTCTGCAAGACTTTACTAAAAAAAAGGTAGATCCGTTACCTTAGCGGCCCCCCTAGTGTCGGTCCTACGGATATGGAGGGAGGTTCATGCAGGTACACAGGTCATAGGCGCATAGTGGGGTAAATCCCAGGTCGTCAGTTCCTGAGAATCGACTCCTGACCATTACACCAGAGATGCCATGCGCCCACCATCTGCGCTACGTCCGAGGGGCTTCTGCAAGACTTTACTAGAATACATGCAGACTTGATATGATTCACTTAAAAATATCTAGGAATTTGTTATGTCTTAGCTCTCAAAAGACAAAAAATGTTCATGACTGGATTCTTTTTTTAGTGAAACTGGAAATTCAAATTTAAGGTTAAGAATATGACATTCTAGAAAATCATTTTCTTGCAACTAGAGATATCATTATTGAATTAGATCTTTATCTAAGTCTCAAGTTTGTTCATGGTTGGATTTAGTTTTATTGGATGGATAAATATAGATTTAATGACATCATTTTGATCTTTGATTATTTGTAGAATTTAAAAATCATATAGAAATAAATAAAAAGTAATACTAGGTTAATTCACTGTTTAAAGTTTTTCCCATGTTGGTCAGAATGCAAAATAGATTGAGACATCTGATAGGTGATAGTCTTTCCTTGTGGATAATTGCTTCTTCAAGGGTTTTATGGCTAGCTTCGTTTTGACAACTTCTACCATGATGGAGCTTGCTTGTTACGACTTCCCCAATGGGTTAGGGTTATGTCAAGTAAATTTGTTGGCTTGTGTCCACTGTCTCTAACTCCTTTGGCTTGCAAGCTCCAATTTCCCCCTCTTGTTGATTGACACCAACCGACACAAACTCTATAGGTTGTCTGCATCACTAGCATATCTTGTTTTAACAAGGGATTGAAACCCTAGCACCATGGTTTATAATCTCAATCCATATTTAGATTTCGGTCCTGGATCAAAACGATACGGTTTCGGTACCTCATCGTATTGTGCCAATATGGTTTCGGTATTTTTTAAATATAAAATATATTATTAAAAATAAAAAATTTAATTTAAATATTTAAAAAATATATGAGATTGCAGCATTTTTATATGGTAAATAAATAAATAATTTATTATATATTTTTGGAATTAAAATAAATTATATATATATATATATATGTTAAATTGATGGGATAATTTTATTAAGGTTTGATTAAGCTTATTTAGATTATCTAGAGTTAATTTTTTTTATGTTTCTGTCTGCACCCTGCGTGCAACCTGTTGAGGTCGCAACGAGGCCGCTGAGGTCACAACGAGTTCGTTGAGGACGTAGCTGCTTCGTTGCGACTTGCCAAGGTCGAGGTGGCCTCACCACAAGTGTGACTCAATTCTATCTTCATGAGGAGCTATAAGTGTCCAAAATAATTTTAAAATAAATAGATAAATTGTATAAAACAAACACAAATGTTAAAATTTTGTATTTCATGTACAATATTTTATATAGAAATATTCAAAAGTGAGATTGACTAAGCATGGTTTTAAAAGGCTACTGTTAGAGTTAGGAGGAATCATATCAAGGACAATATGATTACATATGGCATAATACACGACAAAATATGCAATTGAAAAGGTTCCATTTAGTTCATTTGAACTAGTTTAGACTGAACAAATTAATTTAAAAACTTTATTTGCCCGCCCTTTCTGGTAGCTTGTAACTTGTAGGTTGACCTAAACATTTGTTTTGCAAGTGATAAATGCTTAAATATCATAAATGTATATTACTTATAGATCATCTAAGTGTGTATTGTTGACTAATATTAAATGATATATTTTATGTGTTTTAGAAGGGGAACCTTAGCGCAACGGTAAAGTTGTTGCTTTGTGACCTAAAGGTCATGGATTCGAATCCTAAAAATAGTCTTTTGCAAAAAGTAAGGTAAGGCTGCGTACAATAGATCCTTCCTCGGGACCCCACATGGCGGGAGCTTCGTGCACTCGGCTGCCCTTTTTTTATATATATTTTATGTGTTTTACAATGTATGATTGAGTTATATCTTTTTCTTTATAATTCTATGATTGTTCAATGTAATTATTTTTATATATTTTAATACAGGTTGCCTATGGCTCCAGTAACCGAACTGCATTCAAAAAATAATTATGTTTGGCTTGGTTTTCGGACCAATTAGTTATTAAATCTCTCTATTTGCAATAATAAAATAAAATTTTACAATATGATTATTTAGTTTAACAAATTATATTATTAAGGAAAAATTAATTCATAAAATATTATATTTTATTAACAAATTTAAATATCAGAACATTTGAATGCAAATTTGGTTCAAACCATCAACCAAACATATAATTTTGGTCTATTATGTTTACATGTTCGTTGGATTTAGTTTAGTTTCTTAAAAATTGATGAAAATATTATTTTGATGCAATCACTTCATTGGTGTGTGATCTCCGATTTTGTTAAACTCTGTGGTTCTTGGTCCACGTGTTTTGGTCTTGTTCTTGCATTAGATGATATTTCTTTCCATGTCTCAGGAATGCCAAGGGGTTCTAAGTACTCTGCTGTTACAAAAAATGAACCCCCAAAAGCACCTCTTCCTATTGAAGTGACTGCATTGCTATTAGACGAACTAAAAGAGAAAACTGATAATTTTGGACCAAAAGCTTTGGTAGGTGAGGGATCATATGGAAGAGTCTACCTTGCAGTTTTGGATGATGGAAAGCAAGTGGCCTTGAAAAAATTTGATTCTACATCAGAGCCTGAAGCAAATACTGAATTTTTGACTCAGGTTTTCCTCTCATACAGTATTATTCTTAATAGTTCATTTCCTTCTTTTTTGTGTTCGAATTTGCAGGAAAAAGAATAAAATTCATCATTTTATGGTCATCCTAGTACATGAACCTTGATGAACTAACTGCACCTTGTATAAACATCAGGTGTCCACAGTATCAAGGTTGAAGCATGAAAATGTTCTGCAGATGTTAGGATATTGTGTTGAAGGAAATATTAGACTGTTGGCCTATGAGTTTGCTACAATGGGCTCTTTACATGACATTCTTCATGGTATAGTATGCTTGAGTCATTGCTATATGTATGCTAAAAGTTTTGGTGCCTATTTATAGCATATATGTTTTTATAAACATATATTTTTTCTTCTTGGATGTATAGGTAAAAAAGGAGTTCAAGGTGCACAACCAGGCCGCCCACTTGATTGGCAGCAGCGAGTGAGGATTGCTGTTGATGCTGCAAAGGGCCTGGAGTATCTTCATGACAAGGTTCAGCCTTCAATACTGCACCGTGACATCAGATCAAGCAACGTTTTTTTGTTTGAGGACTTCAAAGCAAAAGTAGCAGATTTTAATCTCTTAAATCAGGCACCAGATATGGCTGCTCGTCTTCATTCAACCCGTGTCCTTGGAACTTTTGGTTATCATGCACCAGAGTAATTTCTGATCTTAAAACTTCTGCATTGTTTCAATGTGCGTGTGTTTTTTTTCTCATATTTTCATTACCCATTTATTATTGGCAACCAATTATGTTAACAACCATAGTACTGCTGAGGGTTTTTTCCTATTAACATTAAGCATAGTGATAATGTTTGCTTGAATTTCTTGTTCAGGTAGTTGCTGTAACAGGTAACAACTGTTCTTGTTCTTGTATATACATTAGGTATTACTAACAACAGTCACTACATATGGTATTAGAAATTCCTCCACTCTTGATTATATACCTTTGCCAAATATAGATTCAGAGGTTTATTAGGGTCATACAGAGATTTGGGGTCATGAACATGAAGAACAGAAGCGGTAACATCACAAAGCAATATATTTTAACTGTTCGAAATTGCATTGAGTCAAGTGGATTAGGGACTTGCAATTAATGTTGATATGGAGAGAGAGAGATGCCATACTCAGATTGTTGAATTCTTCATCTACCCCCTCCGCATTCATGGCATCTATTATCTATGATGTTGAGAAAATGCTGCAAGCTGCTTAAGTACATGGTTAGCATATGTTGTGTTTGTGGATAGGTTTGCATCAACCAGCCTTTAGTATGATGACACATGTTGTGAATTGTAGGCTTTGGATTTGGCTCATGCTGGATCTATGAATGGAAACTTTAGTTTGATCTTATACCTGTAAATTGATTCCAGAGAAATGCTCACAGACTTAACAATATGCCTTGAGTTAGTAAACGTTCTGCAATCATTTACAGAAAACTGAATTTATTAAGTTCTGAAGCTCTGTTATTGTGGAATGTGAAGCCAACTAGAAGTACCTGAACTAATTCTGAAAGTACTTTTTCCCTCTGGATTTTAAGTTTCATTTTGAATCTTATATGATTCAAGCTTCTACTTTAATGTATCTACTCTCTCATCAATTAGCACAATCCCATCTATGAATGGTGCAATGCAGAATGTTCCATCTAGATCTTTGTTGGTTTCATCTGCTGACTATTTAAATTGTTCTGCCTGTGTAAATAAAAGTACTTCAACATTTTGACGAGTATATATTTTGTATCTTCCAAAACTTGGGCAGGTATGCTATGACAGGCCAATTGACACAAAAAAGCGATGTATATAGCTACGGTGTTGTACTTCTAGAGCTGCTTACTGGCAGGAAACCAGTTGATCACACAATGCCTAGAGGACAACAAAGCCTTGTCACCTGGGTATGCATTTATTTCACAAGTAAAATCTAGGTGTACATAAAAAAAAAATTCCCTGCAAATAGTAGAGAGAGAAAAAAAGAAAACAATACCAAAGTAAATCTTTATATATCTCACCTCCTCTCGAGCATTACTAATAATCATATAAGCAACTGCTGATCTACATTGGCTAGATTATACAGTAGAAAACCATTTAAGCGACTCTGCAATTTAAGAACTATCTTTACTTTTGAAGTTTTATTCTTGAGCAGCCAATCTAGTAACATGTTTCTTCTCTACTTAATGCAGGCCACTCCTAGATTGAGTGAGGACAAGGTCAAACAATGTGTGGATCCAAGACTGAACGGAGAGTATCCACCAAAAGCAGTAGCCAAGGTCTCCTACCAATAATCATCTTCAACTTGTTTTAATGTTTTTTGCTGAATGTATTTGCTTGTACTAAGAGGCAATGCTGATGAAATTGCTACTGTCTTTGCAGTTCGCTGCTGTGGCAGCTCTGTGTGTGCAATACGAAGCAGAGTTCAGGCCCAACATGAGCATTGTGGTCAAAGCACTCACACCTCTGCTTGCCAATAAACATGGCCCTGCACAGACAGCTCCCGTCGCCCCGGCCCCCGTGGATTCATGAATCATGATGCAGGCCAGTGAAGCTTGATATGCATTCATTCGTCATCGTCGTACAAATTTGTTTTACTCGAATGTTGTTTGTCTGCTTCCAAACATTTACGCGAGATGCGTCTGCTGTGTTAATTTGAGTGTCGTTTCCCCCTCTTTTTTCCGAGTTTATCTGGGCAGGTGTTGCTGTATTGCTTCTAAGCTCCACATTGTCATTCTGATCATATATAATATATATATTCGGGCTTTTGTGTGGATAATTTTTTTTTAATGGTATTAATAATTTAAAATGATAAGTATTTAGAAAATAGTGTATAAATAATGTAGTAAAGTTCATCTATATAAGGCAAAAATAATGTAAATACATTGTAACATATATTTTTATATGATAAATCTATTTCTCTATTTTTTTTTTTTTTATTGATACTCTGATTTACCTTTTTTATAGATGGCTATGGGCTCGGTCATCAATGACGCAGAGATATACTACATTTTGTTTAATCTTCAATATAATTCAAGGCTACCTGACTACTTTTTAAAGTAAAAATTTATATAAACTTTTAAAACATTACAGAAATTTTCTTTTAAATTATATATTAAAAAATATGGATCTAGAATTATTTTTTATTACAATTATTTATTCTATCTTGGGAAAATGAGTGGCAAGGAGATAGGAGGTTGTTAATGATTAAAGGCGGAACTTACCTGTTATGCTTTGAGTCGTTCCTACTTCCTAGCGTAGGTCCATCCAACTTTTTTTTTTAAATTAAAAAAACTAAAATTAATTATTAATATGAATATTTTTAATAGTATTTGATCAAAATAAGGTAAATAAGACTAAGGTGACAGTTGATTGGCACCAGATAATTAACAGCCATTTGATAATAAAACATGTCGAGAAAGAAACATGAATAAGTATATGAATCACGAGTTTCTTAATAAGATCAAGTCCACTGCACGATCAAGCCATCTCTTGCCATGCAAATAAGAAACGAAAAACCAAGTCAAAACAATGCAACTAAAAGCAATTGGCTCGCTAGCAATTCAATATATTGAGAATAGCAAACCAGTGCAAACAGATATAAGAAAGAAGGCTATCTCACAAAATGCTAACAGTACGAATTGTTTAGTTTACAGAAAAAAGTAATGTCTTTACATTCTATCGTAACTAATTTGTGATGATAATACTGCAACAGGGAGCCATTACGTCGAATCCCATAGATTAAACGCAACTTTGTACTCAACCAACACGGACGGAAAGTCTTGAAGTAGTATGAAAAGTAAACAATGCCGGGAAATCTCTCTGAATTATGTTTACGTGGTTCGACGAAAGACAGTCTGACTACTAACCACCAAGCACTTAGATGTTCGAGGTCTTAATCTATAGCAATGATAAAAAAGCCAACAGATACGTACATTAGGAAAACAGGATACAAGGCCAAGGCTTTCCTTCTGGGATTAACTGCTGCGCTCATGAAAGGATATGCTGCCCAACAGCTCCATGCGAATGTAATGGCGACGACCACTATCTTGACTATAACATTGCCAATCAACAGGCCAACTAGGGCTCCTACATCCAGGGGGAAGAGACAGTAGCCAAGAAGACTGAGGCTTTGAAAAAATATGATATGGCCACCCTGATAAACAAAAAATATATTGTCAGTTCAATTTATCACACGAGAATTACAGGACAAAATAAAAAATAAATAAGTAAAAACAGGTACTGTAAGCATGGCAGGCTGCTCACCAGAAGTAGAACATTCATTGTGAGAATAATGGCACCAGCAGCAAGGATTGCAAATGCAACAGCAAAGACTTCAGACTGTCAATATGAGCACAAAAACATACGTGACTTATCCAAGGAGAAATTGTTTAACAATAGAAAAAGAGATCGTTGAGAACCATAAGAAGTGATCATGTAAGGGACAGTAAGAGAAGCAAAATGAAAAAGCAAAGCTCGTATCATCTCATTCCAGTGTTTAAAGGATATATCAGAACTCAGACATTAGTGTAGAAAGTGAAAGTGAATATATCTACAAAATTGGGGAATTTCAACTGGTCAACTTGGGCAATGGACCACTCTCTGAAGCTTTGAATAGGGATCAGAAGGCAAAAAAAAAAAAATTCTGAGCAACCCAGTTAATTTGTTCATGGCATTTTCTCAGCAAATTCAGGAAACTGATTTATAGAATAAGCCTTTCTCTCATATATTCATCTCTGTAGCTCAGTACAACTTTACCCTAATCTCTCTTGAGCCCATATCATAATGGACTTCTGCTGAAACAACAGTGGACTGTTTATTTTAAATCAATTTGTTGGCATAATGGATCTTTTCAACCATATAAATCAGGGTTAATTCTCAATTTAGTCCCTCGTTTTTTAACGTGGTACCGATTTCGTCCCTAATTTTTCAATTGACCAAATTTAATCCTCTAATTTTCGAACGTTTTCCCAAATTGATCCTTCCGTCCAAATCCCCGTTAAAATAACCGGGAAGACTTGTTTAACCGG
>JBBMJZ010399228.1:0-13539 GCA_037833815.1 Zingiber zerumbet
ATGGTGCATGACACTAAAACATAACAATATCCTGAGTCTGTCCATATATATAAGACGTGTACCATAGGTAAATGAATCGAATCAAAGGTACACAAAACAGATGAGGTATAAAAACCTGGGTCATGAACATAGTGAAACATGGTTATATCACTACCCCTATAAGCATGTATAATATCGGGTAAGTATAACATGAGATGCAAAACAAGTAAACAACCAAGCATGTAACAGGTATAGGGTAGTGACTAACCGAAACAGATAGAAAACATAATCGTTGCTTTTTGTTAAATTCACTACTATGCATATCAAAAGACATAAAGTCAAAGTACCCGCCTCCAATAGGAATGTCCAAATCCGACATCGAGATACTCGTCTCAAGTCAAAGTCCTGCGTCAACCGATAGATATACTTTTATTTAGCTAAATTCTTATAAATAGCTAAATAAACTCTCTTACCCTAAGTTAGGGCAAAATCCTAATCAAAACCTAAATCTATCTAACATAATTGAATTTGAACCATGATTCATAGCATGTATAAAATGCTTAACTCCTTACCTTTCCTTCTCCTATCTACAGCAGAAATTCCTGATAGCCCAATAGATCCACAGCAAAGACAACTTGCTGCCGAGAACGGGTCTTACTGCCAAAAACCATCACCCCTAGTTAGTAACAAAAATCAAAACTCAACTTCTACAAACCTAAACAGAAAATGCTACTCCAATTCCTCCAAATCTGACATCAACCACAGCTTAATTAATAAACTCACCAACTCTGGATTGGAGGTAGCTGCTGGAAGTTGGCTGCTGGACACAGGGTAACCGATGGAAACCTCCCTCACTGCCCAGATCACTGATCCACCGAGACCCTACCTGCTGGACCCGATCAGAAGGGAAAATCAAGCGTGAAATCAAGTGTACCAAGTACATCCAACTCACCTTGTTGGCTCGGCAGTAAGAACTAGGGCACGGAAGAGAGCAGCAAGGCAGTGTTAGGGCTCGGGTGCCGGCACAGAGAATCGGCTGTGTCGCGAGCCGAAAGAGGTGGAGGAGTCGCGGTGACCAGCGCTCGGCTCAGTAAAGTGGCAGAGCAAAGGTGGCGCCGTCGGGTGGAGGAGAAGGCAGCGATGAGGAGGAAAAGAGGAGTCGGCTAGGGCACGCGGTGGCCAGCTGTGGTGGCGCCGTCACTCGGCGGAAATGGCGGAGGACAAGCGGCACCCGACGGCAGTGGGTCGGCGGTGGCAGATTCCTCGCCGGCGCTTGGGGACAAGGAGGAGAAAAGCCGGCGCTAGAGCTCGGCGACTATGGGCCCAACCTAGGGCACGCCGTAGAGTTGGCCGGGCACTTCCAGACGGCGGCGGCGCGGTAGCTGCTCGGCGCTAGGGCAGAAAAGATCGGGGAGTGGCGAGGGAAGAAGGAAAGAGGAGAAGAAGGAGGCGGCGAAGGAACCGCCGCTTGCGGTTAGGGCTCGGGAGGAGAAGGCGCGCGGGAGAGAAAGAAACGGCGTGGAAGAGAAATAAAGAAAAAGAAATAAGAAAAAGGAATTTTAGAAAATAAACAATTCCTCACTTAAATTGGGTAGCCCAAACAGGCTTTCCCGGAGCCCCATTTTTATCTCCGTGAACTCGTCCATACGGTCTCCGAAAAATTCCCGAAAAATCTCCAAAGATTCCGGAAAATTCCCTTATGGCGATTGGCCCATTTCCGGTATTTTACAGATATTGAGTAAAATATAGATCTCTACACAAGCTCCATTTCACAGCTTAGATCGCCTCGTTCTGATATTCAAGTCAAAAGATATGACTTTTAGAAGTTTGCTTTATTAGGACTTCCTCATTGTTTAGCATCTGATCAACCTTAACATGCAAAGACTTCTTTATTGTCAGACACCTAGTCTATCTTGACCTGTCGAGACTTTACACCTCATGTTAATTTTTTGTTGGACTTTCGACCGCCAACTGTCAGATCAATCGGGATCTACTTGGACTTTTCTCTTATCAACTAATTATTAGATTTTCGATCACTAAGTGTATGGTCAACCGTGATACACTTAAACTTTTCATCTCATGTCAACTCCATGTTAGACTTATGACCGTTAGATATCTGGTCAACTGTGATGCACTTAGATTTTTTTTTATCTTGTCAAGTATCTAATCATGCTTGATTTACTTAACTTTTCGTCCTCTCGGGACGGTCTAGTGGCTAGCGCATGAGGTGTTGCCACAATGAGGTCTGGGGTTGAAATCTCGACGAAACCGAGATAAAATGTCTCTTTTATATACTAGTTACTATTCCAAAATATAATAACTACTGGGATAAATATATTCATCTTTTTTTTTGCCATAATTAATTAATTTAACTTTTCACTCAATCAACTTAACATATTGATGTACTGTCAAATACATAACTTGTCAAATACTTAACTTATCATTTGACCAAATAATATATTCATCAAACATTAAAATTTTAACTCGAGTGAACTTTGCCAACATTAATCAGGATAAATTTCACCGAAAAATATCAATATATTATTCGTATCTAACTTATTATATGTATTATAAAAAATTAATGAAAATATAGCATTTAATGATGATATTTAGAGCCGTCAATTTAGGTTAGGCCTGTCAGATTAGCCCACCCCACTAAACAATTTAAGTAGGTTGGGTTAAAATTTTATTAATCCAAATCCGCCGTGGGCTGACCCGTCTAGGCCCGTGACCCGCACGGGTCGGCCCGTGATGGACTTGGATTGGCCCGCGAGTTGAGAAATAGTGTCAATTTATTTGATCGACAAAATCAACGTATCATCTCTCCTTATGTCTTAGTGTAGGTAAATTGTCTGATACCTGGTAAGCATGCTTATTGTTTGTTAAATTTGGCATATAAATATTATCAATTTAAAGTTTCCTTATTGTGCCTATATTTTCTGTTTTATATCACCTCTTGATCTTCAAAAGGCATGCTAATTTTTTTTTTAATAATTTTGTTGTGGCACTATAGTATGCTTTCTTGCTTTTTTAGCGGGCTAGTGAAAATTGTAGTACAAAATTTTCATTTAAGTTTTCTTAAATCATACAGAGGTTGTAATTTGAGCAGCCGCGCAAGGTGATTCATTGTATTACACCTGACTATTTGAGTAGCCGTGCAAAGTGAGTCCGCATAAAATGTAAAATATTGAAGATATATAAAAATATTTATTTTTTAAAAATTTTATAGGCCCGCGGGTTGGCCCGCCTAACTCGCAACCCACCTTTAATTGGATTGGGTTGGAGATTTTTCAACCCGCCAAGATGACGGGTCAGCCCGCCCCGTCCCGCCAAATGATCGACCCGCCACAAGTTGACCCGCCCCGCCACGGGTTAGCCCGTCTGACAGCTCTATTGTTACCTCACCCACACAGCCAGTGCTAGACAAATCCGACGCTAGTAGCCCTAATGTACCTTCGACAGAAGTGATTGGGGCGGCGATGGCAAGACCATCGCTGTCGCTTGCCGAGGTCGAAGAGAAGAAAGAAGTCAGAGAATGAAGGAGGCCGGAGACTCGACAAGCTTCCCTCCTCCACGCTCCAAGATCGATCTGTGCCAGCGACACTGAATAGAGAGAAGGGTCGCCGATCGCCAGGAGCAGAAATGCACGAGGAACAGAGAAGAAAGGTCGGGGAAGAGAGGAAGAAATGGTCGGGATCACGAGGCTTAAGTCGGGTTTAGAAATTAAGGTTGATTATAAACTTAGGTTTAATTGATTAAATCCTAAGTCCATTCTCAATCAAGTTCCACTTAATTGGGTAGTCCAAACAGACTTTCTCCAAGCCCACCGACTCATCCCCTCAAACCCATCATACAAGATCCGAAATTTTCCCAAAAAATTTCTAAAAATTCCTGAAAAATTTTATAAGGTTATTTCCCAAATAACCTTATTATTTAAATTTTCAATATCTTACATTCTCCCCTACTAATAAAAAAAGTTGGTGCTCAAATTTCGCTATAACCAACAGAAATCACTAGAAGTAACCAAACAGTATAAATGCTGAAAGGAACTCTTACCCACATACCTCAAGTAAAAAGATGGGGGTATCGAGCTCGGATCGTATCCTCAAACTCCCAAGTAACCTCCTGATCAAAATGATACTGCCATCCAACTTTAGCTAGTCGGACAGTCTTGTTTCATAGCTGACACTCTTTGTGGTCCAGAATCCGTACCGAAACCTCCTCATAAGTAACGTCAGACTGAATGGGACTGATATATCTAACAGAACATGTACAGGGTCGGATACGTATTTCCTCAACATAGATACATGGAATACATCATGAATGTCTGCTAGAGATGGTGGTAGCGCCAGACGGTAAGCTACTGCTCCAATCCTCTCTAAGATCTGGAATGACCCAATGTATCGTGGAGCTAGCTTACTTCGGAGACCAAATCTCTTCACCCCTTTCATGGGTGAAACTCTCAGAAATACATGGTCACTAGTAGAGAACTCCAGGGGTCTCCGTCTCCGGTCAGCATAACTCTTCTAACGGTCCTGTGCCTCTGACATCCTCCATATGATAGTGCGAACCAACTCCACCTCCTGTTGAGCTCGATAAGGTCCTAGCAGCAGGGCCTCCCCAACCTCCTCCCAATGGGTAGGTGTCTGACAAGGTCTACCATACAATACCTCAAATAGTGTCATCTGGATAGCCAAATGATAGCTGTTGTTGTAGGTAAATTCCACTAATGGCAGGTGGTCCTCCCATCTACCTCCGAAGTCCATAACACAATACCTCAGCAAGTCCTCCAAAGTCTGAATAGGCCGCTCTAACTGTCCATTTGTCTGCGGATGGAATGTCATACTAAAACAGAGCTATGTGCCAAGGCCTACTACAGACTCTGGCAAAACTGGAACATGAACCGTGGGTCTCTATCTGATATAATGCTCAAAGGAACACCATGCAGTTTGATAACTTCTCGATAATATAGCTCTACTAATCGATCTAGAGAATCAGTCTTCTGGATCACTAAGAAGTGTTCAGATTTGATTAATCGATCAATGATTACCCAAATCACATCATGACCTCGTCGAGTCCTAGACAATCCTACCATAAAATCCATAGAAATGTACTCCCATTTCCACTCTAGAATAGGGATCCTCTGAAGTAATCCAGCAGGTCTCTAGTGCTCAGCCTTCACCTACTGACAAACAAGACATCTAGCTACAAACTTTGTAATGTCTTTCTTCATACCGTTCCACCAATAGGAATGCCTCAAATCGCGATACATACGGGTTCCACCTGGGTGGATAGTAAATCTAGAGCGATGAGCCTCCTGAAGTAACTCCTCCATGACCGGGTGAGACTGAGGCACGCATAATTTACCTCAGAAATAAACAATACCCTCGTCATCTCGTGTAAACTCGGTCTGCTGCCCGAAAGCTCTCTAGCTACCAATGAACTGTAAATGCTGATCTCCGACCTGGGCCTCTCAAATCCTCATCCTAATCGACGACTGAGCAACCATGGTAACAAGAATACCTTGCTCTGTCCATCCCTGCTCCTCAAGGCCCAACTCGGAGAAACCCTAAATTAAGTCCGTGACTATAACTCAGTGGAAAGCTTAAGTCCCTCTAGACTTCCTGCTAAGTGCATCGACAACCACATTAGCTTTTCCCAGGTGGTAGCTAATAGTACAATCATAATCCTTCAGGAACTCCATCCATCTCCTCTGTCGAAGATTGAGTTCCTTCTATGTGAAAAGATATTTGAGACTCTTATAATCAGTAAGAATCTCAAAAGTAATGCCATAAAGATGATGTTGTCAAATCTTCAAAGCAAAGATAATAGCGGCTAGCTCTAAATCATGTACTGGATAGTTCTTCTCATGCTCCTTCAACTGATGAGAAGCATAGGAGACTACCCTACCGTGCTGCATCAGAACAGCGCCCAAGCCCTGTAAAGATGCATCTGTGTAAAGTACGAATCCATCATCACCAGAAGGTAAAACCAAAACTGGTGCTGATACTAATCTCCGCTTCAGCTCCTGGAAGATGGTCTCGCAAGCTTCTGACCACGTGAATTTCACACCTTTCCTGGTCAGACGTGTAAGTGGCATAGAAATGCTGGAGAAACACTCAACAAATAGTTTGTAATATCCGACCAGTCTCAAGAAACTACGGATCTCCTGGACTGACTTCGGCTGCTCCCAGCTGGTGATAGCCTCGATTTTTTGAGGATTTACTGAAATACCTCGGCTAGACACCACATGTCCTATAAAACCAACTGAGGATAGCCAAAATGCACACTTGCTGAACTTCGCATATAGATGATGTTGTCGAAGAGTCTCCAAGACTATGCGAAGATGCTGCGCATGTTCCTCCTCGGAACGTGAATAGATCAATATACCATCGATAAAATCAATAACGAACTGATCCAAATACTCCAAAAAAATATGGTTCATCAAATCCATGAATACTGCTGGAGCATTGGTAAGCCCAAATGGTATTACCAAAAACTCGTAATGTCCGTATCTAGTGCGGAATACTGTCTTCTGAATATCAGAATCTTTGACTCTCAACTGATGATATCCTGACCGCAGATCAATCTTAGAATACACTGATGTATCTCTGATCTGATCAAATAAATTCTCAATCCGTGGCAAGGGGTACTTATTTCTGATAGTCACTGTATTCAGCTGCCTATAATCGATGCATAACCTCAGAGTACTATATTTCTTCTTGACGAATAGTACAGGAGAACACTAGGGCGAATAAATCCCCTATCTAACGACTCCTGGACTTGAACTTTTAGTTCGTCCAACTCTTTCGGTGTCATACGATAAGGAGCTTTCGATGTTGGCGCAGTTCCTGGAATCAGGTCAATAGCAAACTCCACTTGCCTTCGGGGAGGCAAACCTGGTAACTCATCTAGAAATATGTTCGGATACTCTCGGACCACTAGAACGTCTGAGAGTTGAGGACTACTGCTATCGTCAGTATTAATCAACGATAATAGAAATCGTTGACATCCATGTGACAGTAATTTCTGAGCATGTATTATAGAAATGGTCGATATCCTATCGTCTCTGATGCCAGTGAAATGCCACGAGGGTTGATTCGGAGGTCAGAAAGTTACTACCCTCTTCTGGCAATCAACTGTGGCATGATATGCTAACAGCCAAACCATGCCAAGGATAATATCAAATTTGACCATTTCTAGTATCAATAAATCTATAGTGAGTATAACATTATCAAAGTCTAACGGGCAACCTCTGACCTCCTGAGTGACATCCAAGGTATCACCAAATGGTAAGGAGACGGTCACTCACCGTAGTCTATGAGAAGGTAGTCTACTAATCTCTCTCATAAATGCACAAGATATAAAGGAATGAGAACTACCAAAACTGACAATCTTCACCTGAAGATGCCCGTCCAGTCCCTGGTCAAACTGAAGCATACGAGATCTATCCTCGGCAACCAACTCAGGACAAAATCTGACCAACCGATTAAATTCGGCATTATATTTCATTACTGAGCGGTTATTCTGCCGAAGACTCAGAAAATCCTGCCAACATGTCATCTGATACGCCCGAGGAAAATATTGACTCTTAAATGCCTCCCTAAATCTCGCCCATGTAATATGTCGCTTGCCTATAATCAAGCGTTGTCTATCCCTCTAGATTTCTGCCCCATCTCGTAAGTGGAAAGCAACCAGCTCAGCCTTCTCCCACTCGGAGCAATCCATATAAAAGAATGTCCGCTCCATAGTCTTTATCTAAGACTGAGCTATGTTCGGATCAGTCTCCCCACGGAACAATGTGAATCGGCTTTTCACCGACTATGCCAAAGCTGGAATCCGTGCTCGTGCTGCAACTATATCAGTAGGGATCGCTGCAGAACTGGGTAGAACCACTGGAGCTGATCCTATAGGTGGTATTGATGGATAGGTCGGAAGAGGTACCCCTGGTGCTGCCGTATAAACTGGGGTAGGTACTGTTGGTGAAACTACTAAGTAGACATAAGTAGGAGTCACTGAAGGTATGAAGGGCAGTACCGGGTAAGGAGAAACCGGTACTCCTGGTACTGGTGCCGAATATATAGTAATTGACACAGGAGTTTGTGGTGGTACCGAGTACACAATAGGCACGGCTAGAGGGGGTACCGGGTATACCGTAGGTACTGCTAATGGGGAAGGTACTGGATGTGCCGACGACGGTACCACTAGTGGTACAGTCGAGGTAAGTACCTATGAAGTCAGAATCATCGGGGTTTGACAAGCAGATGTGCCCACAATGTCCTGAGGAGTCTGTCCCTGACGAACAGGCTCAACCCTAGCAGACATCTCTGGAGACTTTGTCTCTAGAGAATCTATCGCCCTTTTATGTAGATGACCACGTCTCGATACTAGAATATGTGTATGTGTCATATCTGTAAACAAAATGTTACCCAGATATCACTACAGGTATAAGAATTATAAAATTACCTAATTTACATATTTGCTGTCTGGAGATGTCCAATCACCGCCTAATCCCCAAATAGAACCCTGTCAAAATACCTCAAAATTCTAAAACAAGAAATCGATGGAAATCCGTACAAATCCAAAAATGCC
The DNA here is from genome assembly GCA_037833815.1 of Zingiber zerumbet. Classification (NCBI taxonomy): domain Eukaryota; kingdom Viridiplantae; phylum Streptophyta; class Magnoliopsida; order Zingiberales; family Zingiberaceae; genus Zingiber; species Zingiber zerumbet. The sequence goes on from JBBMJZ010399228.1 coordinate 8,572, forward strand.
CACGAAAGTAAATAGGTATCGCAAACCTGCTCTGATACTAAAAATATTGGTATCAGATAAATCTCGAAAATCTAGAATGCCTAGCAAGTATCATAAACTAGCTCTGATACCAAAAATATTGTCACGCCCCAGATAGTCCTTCCAGAAGAAATTTCGGCAGCATCTCTCCTGTACGGGTGACAATATGAATACAGAATACATATATCCATATATCGGCCAACACGACCGGAACAATACTATACAAATAATAAACAAACCATGTAGTTTATATCAACATTCTACATAGTTTAATATGAACAATCCACGCAGTTTAATAAGCAACCTCCGACTGAAAACAATTATCACAAAAAGGAAAGATGATATAAAAATCATCGTAGGTATATGTAAAACCTACTCCACTACAAAGAAGAAAAACAAAATCTACGAAGTAATGAAAATATATCCGCAGCGGAAAACAAAAGTAGCAGACCCGAATGTTCAACATAAAGTCCACAATATAAAACCCACATCACCGGTATATACATAGAAACAATAACAGAAATCAACAACAAGAAATTATGCGACAGGGGGGGGGGGGCTAACAACTGGAATCTCCCAACTGCCTCAACCTGAAAGGTAGTAATATAACGGGGTGAGTCCAAAGAACTTAGCAGGTAACCAATAGACATGTACAGCAACATATAACTACCAGCAATAAACTATAGTACAGTCTCCTAAACTGTATAACCCATAGTATAGTCTCCTAACAATATAATAGGTATGCATAGCTGAATAAACTGTAGTAACTAACAAGAAGCATGTAATACAATCTACAGCAAGAATAATAAGAAATGCATAACTGAAATAAACTGTACTCACTTGCAAATCCTCTGAGCTGTAACTGTGAACATGCATTGGTAAAAATAGTCAGAGTAAAAGAATGTATCCTGTATACATGTCAATCATATGTAGTCACCAAAATGCATCAATCACAAAGAATGCAATCTGTGCATATGATGCAAATGACATATCCTGGTAACCCCTGACGCTAGTCAGCCATCTCACACACGATGGTGAGACCGAGTGGGTAGGGATGTGACACCATGTACTCTGCCATCACTGCTCCTGATGAGTGACCGAGTGGGCGGGATGCTGTCAGAGTACACCTATCTCCTACCTCAAATTATAGTGAGGGAGCGTAATGTTCTCATCTCCCGGTAAACGATGACGGGGAGGGATCCCGATGTGCTACCACGCTACAGTCACACTACCCCTGAGCGTCCCAGCGGAGCACCATCGAGCAACCTACCATGCACACCCTGGGTATTGTGCCACTACCCATGCAGTGGACACGTTGTGTACAGGCCCATGTAGCCGGCCGACGAGCTCAACAATAATGGAGTCGTCAATTGCCAAGCATGCAATCATGCGATATGGTGCATGCGGCTACAACATATCATACCTTAACATATCCTTATTCATATATATATGCGCCAAAAGGTAAACGCATATATAACCGTGATATAAGCAACATAAATCCAAGAACATATAACAAGCATGTCTAGCAACTAATCCTGGGTAGATAAGCACTATAAATATCCACCTCTAAGAACATATGTACACATGGTAAGAAATAAAAGTATACCAGACTAATGTATAGCAGATAACAGTAGAATCATGTATCAGGTATCAACTAAGTTAAAACCAGGGAAGTGTTAAATCTACTAATCACCAATAGTTATATATATACTAACATATCATAAGACAATATAAAAAAGATAAGTCAAAGGGTACCCGCATATAGGTATCAAATAAACTATAACCAAGGAAGTGATAAATCTACCAATAACTAGTAATTATATATACACTGCACACAACATAAGACACTATCAAGAGATAAGTCAAAGGGTACCCGCCTCAAGTATAGGGTCCAATCAAGAAATCCAAAGTCGAGACGTCCATCTCAAATCAGAGTCCTGCATCAAACTATATATATATATATATATATATAATTTAGCTAAATCCATAAGAATAGCTAAATAAAATCTCTAAGGCAAAATTAGGGTATAAACCCTAATCAACACCAACATCAATCAATACACCTAAATTAAATCCAATGGTTAATTAGGATTACTTACCCTAATCCCAATCAATCCATTAGATTAGAAATCTAAACCTAAATCCAACTATACATAAGCAACTAATTATAACCTTAAACCTAAAACATGTATCAATTACTCCTACACATACCTCAATTCCCAGCTACTGTTGATGCTGGAACTAGGAGGTTGTTGCTTGGAGTGTTGTCGGAACCAAGGTGAGCTACTGGATCAAAGAGCAACCCACAACACTGTGACCTCTTTGCTGGATTCACCTCACAATCACAGAACCTCACCTCACTGAAATCAATCAGATCAAGTAGAGGAATCAAGCCATGGAGATCACGGATCAAGAAGCAACCTAACTCACCTTGCTGTCACCTTCCTGGAACACCACTACTGTGAAGAGGAGATGAAGCCCGGAGCTCGGGCACGACACAGTAGATCCAAGCCGACGATGAAGAGGAAGGTCACGGCTAGGGCTAGGATTTCCCTTCTAGATCAGAGATCTACTCACACGAAGCAGCGATTCGAAGGGGAAAGCACTGGCGATGGACCTAGGGCACGGTTCGGAGAGAATCTAGAGAAGAAGGATCAAGAATCATCACACAAAATCCTCAACAATCAGCCAAACAAGATACCTTACCTTCACGTTCATAGCTAGTGCATGGATAGGTGGTGGCTAAGGTAAGATCGCCGCTGCCACTTGCCGTCGACGATCGGCGCAGTATCCGTCGAACATAACCCCTAGATCAGATCCAACTTGTCTTCCTCGGCACCGTCGAGCTCCGGTGACGAGCCTCCTCCGGCCTTGGTGTTGAGTCGTCCACAAGAGAAAATTGGTGGCAAGGAGAAGAGATCAGATTTGGGGCAGAGGTAAAAGGCGCGGGATCGAGGAAGAAGAAGAAGGGAAGGAGCTCGAGATCGGCGATTTGGGGAGAAGAAATAAGAAAACGAAAATGAAAAGGAAATTTATAATTAAAACTTTTCCTCACTTAAACGGGTATCCCAAACAGGCTTTATCTGAACTCGTTAATTCGTCCCCTCAAAAACTGTCGTACGAGCTCCGAAAAATTCTCAAAAATTTTTTAAAAATTTTGGAAAAATTTTATAAGGCTATTTCTCAAATAACCCTATTTATTTTAAATTTTTCGATATCTTATAAGGACTATCTTACTATTTGGTCTGTTAATAAGCGATAAATAGGAACAAAATTTTATTTTAGCTTTAAACCCTAGTCCGGATTGATTGTATATGACTTTCTATTTTCTAAGAATCAAGTCAAGATTCTTGGAAACTAGTGTAAACCGTTCCAATGTAGTCTTCAAATCCTTGACTTGACTTTTTAGACTGGAATTCTCTTCCTCATGTTTTTAGACTTGAATTGAGGTTCCAGTCTGAACTGGGTCAGTCAAGTATTCGGTATTAGTCGCTTCTTTAAGGAGTGTTACCTCCTTTAGATGAAACTTAATCCCAACATTGGACTTGTTTACTTTACACATTAAATAATTAATTAAATTGTATAAACGACATTCACTTGCAGAGGGGTTTGGCCCTTCAGAAGCGGATGCGGATTCGTGGCTTCTCTCGAACTCAGCTTCCGATTCGTCCTCGATTCCGGATTCGTTGACATAGTCCCGGGCTATCATCGCGAGAAAATTCGTCTGCTCGAGCTCTTCGTCGTCAGATTCCTCTGAAGAGGACTCGCCCCACGTTGCCTTCGGGGCCTTCTTCCTCCTTGGTTTCTTTGGATCTTTCTGGTTTGGGAAGTTTACCTTGATGAGCCCCTTCTGATTGCACCCATAGCACATCACCTCGAACTTTACCTTTGCTTGGGCCTCCTTGGGTTGAATTGCCTTCTTGAGGTCCTTCTTGTTGAAGCCTTTTTTTTTCTTGTATAGCTTCCTCACCAGGTTGAGGAGTTCGGTTGTGAGCTCATCGTCGTCGTCGTCCTACTCCGGTTCAATTCTGCGCTTTGATTTTGACTCACATGTTCTTCCTGTACTTGCAATCAAAGCCAAACCTTTCTCGGTCAGACGTAAGTTAATATGTTCATGAAGTTCAAACTCAGCAAACAATTCATCTAATTTAATAATAGAAATGTCCTTAGAAACCTTGTAGGCATCTACCATGGATGCCCACAAGGTATTCCTTAGAAAGGCGTTTAAGGAGTACCTGATTATGTCTCTGTTGTCTACCTTTTGTCTAATTGCATGAAGCCCATTGAGTAGGTCTTGTATCCGAGCATGGAGATGGGTAGCCGTCTCACCTTCCTGCAGTTTAATATTGTAATTTATTAAAAATTAAGGCCCTTTTACTTACCTTGGTGTCGGACGTTCCTTCATGAAGCTCAATTAGCATCTCCCATAACTCCTTAGCGCTGGTGAAGGGGCTGACGCGGTTCAGTTCCTCCTTCAATAGGCCACACTGGAGGGTGCAAGTTGCTCTAGCATTTGCTTCCACCTTCTTGATTAATACTGGATCCCAGTTTTCGCAGGGTGTTGGTTTATCGTCTCCGTCAGTTGGTAGTTCAAATCTAGTCTTGAGGATCATCCACATCTCGAACTGGATCTTCAGGAAATTCTCCATTTTATCCTTCCAATAACCGATGTCTTCTCTTGTGAAGAGCGGGGGACAGATAGTGTTGTAGCCTTCTTGTTGGGCCATTTTAGATCTAGCACAAAGAAAATGAACAAAAAGAATGTCCCAGGACTTGGCCCTGGATTAGCAGTGCGGTATGGATAGAAGAATAAATTGTGTTCTCGAGTGGTGTTGTCATGCCCCAGAGGAGTCCCTGCTAGAGAAAATTCCGTCAGCATCTCCCCTGTACGGGTGACAATCTGAACCATTTCTACAGACACAATATACCTCAGCCACAGGCGGCTGGAAT